>JAVDPK010003188.1:60449-79929 GCA_034780415.1 Cichlasoma orientale
TTTTAAGACTATGAAAGACACACGTGATAAGGAAATTTCAATATATATGTCACCATTAAGATATTGTGATGCATTTTAATGCTGTGGAATAATTGAAGTGTTCTGTGTGTTTTGTTCTCAACCCCCCCCCCCTTTCCCAACAGAAATAAAGAAATTAAATTAGGAATTCGCTACAATAAATGAATGATAACGTACAATATAAAAGATATTTATCTGGCCTCTATAAAAACTATTTTTTGTATTCACTGAAAATAAAGCATTTCAATGTAAAGAAAAGTCTTGCTGTGGTTATTTCATATATACAGTATATTTGTAAACAGACAGCAGAACATGTTTTGTAATTTTGCTTGTGTGCAGCATCACGGTGGATTTTAAATCAAACAGTCAGTGTGTGATTAAAGTGCAGAGTTTCAGCTTTAATTCAAACAATTTAACAAAAAGTTTGCATTAACTGCTCTGGAGTTTTATACATACACAGCCCCGCCCCATTTTCAGAGGTTGAAAAGTAATTGGGCAATTGCATGACAAGCAACTGAATCACAGGCAGTTTCATGGGGAGGTGATTCAGGTAATATTTTTTAAATAAATTTTAGACCTGCATTATAATTTTTGAAAAAGATTTTCTCAATTTTATTCATTTATTTAAAGTGTAAATTTCTGTCTTTAGCAAAGCACAAATTAATTTATATTGTTTTTTGAAATTTTGAAAGAGATTCTAAAACTCAAGAGATTCTGTTTCCTGGTTAAGTAAAAGTTAAAAAAAAAATACCAATTACATCCCATTGGAAGGTGTTAAACTGCAGGAAAACTACCCTTGGGAGAGATCTAAGAAAAAGTGATTCAGACTACTAATAAATTAAATCTGCATGTGACTTTATAAGAATTTATAGAACAGAAAAGCTACATGCTAGAAAAAAAAGCACTCTCTTCATATTACTGCAGAAGGTGCCTGCTTATTTCGAGGTCATGCACAAACCATAAATGTATAAATAAAGCTCCACTATTAATGGGAGCGTGCAGGGATGTTCAGAGAACACGAGAGATTATCGCGCCATGCAGGGTTACTCACTTAACTTCTAAAATCATAAACAACTTCAATATTGCTTATAAATAAAAAGAAATAAAACTTAGAATTAACCCAACCATAGCGCTACAAATTCACATTCAAAACAAATATTTTTCGATGGTAATCTGACAGTGCAACTTCCTGAAGACCACTGGCACCAAAATCTGTCCTAAGAAACAATCCATCTGGGCTTTAAGTGAGGACAAAATTGCAAGAAATTGAAATGTATTTTGTAAACTGCTCTGGATCTGTGTCATCTGGCTGGTTAAAGGTTCAACAATAGAGAAGCATTTGCATTATGAAAAAAAATGCTTTATGGGCCAAAGTTTGTTTTAATTTCAGTTGTAAACTATAATATTAGTGGTAAAAAAAATTAACTAAACTACCGAAAACACAACGCAAAACTGAATAAAGCTGAACCATCAATAAGCTAAAAGACAAAATGCAGGCCTATGAGCTCTGATCACATGTAGATCAATACTAGCTGGCAATAATACTATTTCTCCCCAGCAAAACCCTCCCTCAATAATAATAATAATATTATTAATTTGGACAAATCTGGGATCAAACTCCTCAAATTCAGTTAGGTGAGACTAAGGTCACGTCCTCTGTGTTTACTTTGTAAATTTTAAGGGATTATTTTTGCTGGCAGAGTCCAGAAACCTATCTGTGCAGTCTGTTTACTAAAAATTGGAATACTTTCTGGGCATTAATAATAATAATTTCTAGTTAAATACATCCCATTCAACTTTGACCATGCAGTTTATAATCCTGCATGTGAGGAACCCATTTTAGTCTGTACTTAAAATGAGGTTCAGTATCACGTTATATAGGGACTCTACCAGACATTTATTACCAGCAGTTTATAGATGACTTTGAGACTTTTATGTTGGCATATCAGATTTACAGGAAACAGAATTTAACAGACTGCTGATAGTGTAGAACATCGGATTCATCATGCCTGTTGCATCCATGTGTGACGTCTGTGCTGCAGAACGTGAACCCGCTCTAGTCCAAGTGAACAACAAGAGAGGTAAATTCTTGCGAGCAAACAAGCTCTCTTTAAGCGTCTGTGTCAGTATAGTGTCGGGACAAGTTGGTATTTCTGAGTCAGCACTAAATCTGACGCTATATTGAGTCCGGGCTATAAACTGAGACCCATGCTAAATTTGTCCAGCACTAAAATTTGAGGAGGCAATGCCAATTACAGTGGCACAGCTGCTCCTGGCACTGTTTTAAAACCTTCAGTTCTTTTTTTTCTGACATTTTCTTATGAAATCAGTTTTTAATGCAGCTACCTCATGACTTTTCCATCTGACAGAAATCGAAATCCGTGTGACTGCTAAAACATTGCTGTTAACAGTGGGTCTGATTTGTAACAAGAGGCCCTGTTGGCTGAGGACAAGACAGCAAAAACCCTGGCTGAAAGGACGAGGGCACTGGATTTAATGTGGACAAGCAGGTGATAGAAGACAGCTCATCCATTATTTTTTATGTCCTAAATCTAATTATAATTAAAGTCAGAAAGCAGCTACGGTTACTGATGACTGCAGCATACTACATAGCAAGACTTGAGGCTTCATCCTCTGAAGACAGTTGTGCTCAATGTGAAATTACCCGTCGTTAGTTGGTGGCGCCACGGGGACGACCGGGATCTTGAGCTCTTTCTTCTCATCTGCTCTTACCTACATTCCCTGCCTAACTTTCACTTTTCTTTTCAATAAAAAGATTAGGAACAGATCGGGTTGTTTGCGGTGTTATTCCGCTGATGGTAACGACACAGTAAAATTGCACATGCACTCTGCACTGTGGCGGTACACACTCATCATACTCGTGCATTTGCATGTCCTCACATACGAGCCTTGCATGTCTAAACCCCTTTTGATGAGCTTCATTAAGTTTGACTCAGCAGCTTTAAATGAAAAGTCAGCGGTATTTGTGGGTATCTCTTAATTACTGAGGAGGAAGTGAGAAATTCCAGTCTAGACATTCACAATGAAGTCATCACCAGACTCCCACTTTTGTCTGGGAGCTGCTCACACGGCCGTCTCAACAGATCTGTGATGAAATGTTCAAACAATGCTGGTTTATATTTGTGGTCTGACACCAAACTGTAAAAACACTGTTAAATACCTTTGGCATCACAAAATGATCTAAATAAAAGAAGTCAATTACAAGACGGTGCACAAGCCTGACTGATCTTTCATGTACTACAAAATGTACCGTGTTTAGATTTAAGAGCTCCTCACAGCAATAAGCAGAATGAATACATGGTCATAAACAAACAATCGTCACCTAATGAAATCAAATTGCAAAAGTCTTTAAACTTCACACGCTGCTCTTCAGAAGACCGTGGCATAATGGTTACGAGGCCATGCACTTCCCTACATGAAGGGAATTCTGGGAACACTGATGTGTGTTTCCGCTATCACACCTGTCTTCCTTAAGGCTTTAACAGCTCTCATTTGCACTCATTTAACTCACACTGGAGCATTTTCTGCGATGTCAGGGAGCTTATTAAAGAGGGTTCATCTGTTGCAGATGCTTCCTTGCAAACAAAGATTAAAAAAGAACATGTGGTTTATTGGAAAAAAAAAAAAAAGAAGGAATAATCCTTTGGTTGAATAAATCAAAGAGACAATAGGCAACAATAACACCCGGCTATCACTTAATATTTAATTTAGCTACTGCCATTTTTTTAAAAGCTTTCTTTAAGCTGGAAGTGAAACTTTTAAGATTAATAATCTCTTTTGCAGAATGTCATGGGTCCAGACAGGCAGCATTAACTGAGCATGCATCTTGGAGTGCCAGGAGAAAACCCATGCATGCACGGGAGAACGTGCAACCTCCACACAGAAGGTTCAAACCTCTCTGCTGTGAGGCAACAGTACTAACCACTGGGCCATGGTGCTGCTAATTTTAGGTCTGGGGGTAAAAACAAAAGGTCAAAAGGGCCCAGATGATGTTGAAAACAATCACTTTGTCTTTGCTGATAGCAAAATGACTTAATAAGTTGTCTGTGTACCAAGGGAACAAAATAGCTATATTTACTAAAATCATCACATCATATCAAAAATAACTCATTCTTATCTCCTGAATACCCCCCCCCCCCACCCCCCCACCCCCCAACCTGGAGAAATCATTAATTGTTGGACAGGTACAACGTGATGATGTTCGTCCCTCTATCTATCCAGGGTGCTAGGGTGACATGGATTGCGCCATGAGCCTCTCTGATCTCTGTGTATGACTGGTATGCCTGTCTGGCTGCTGAACTGTCCACAAACACATGGCAGGATGACAACACAGTGACAGCTGACTGCCTTAATAAAGCTCCACAGGAAGGATATCGGGCCAGACCACCAACAAAATAAAATGCAGGAGTAAGAGGCAGAGAGAAAGCTGGACAATTAAAAAAAAAAAAGTCAAGATTTTACCATAAATATTTCATGATCTTGCAATCTCTTCTTCAAGCATGTGAGTTAAGAATCGTTTACATAATACAATTTTGGTTTCTCAGTCAAAATAATGAGCAAATCATTTAGTGTTCTTGTGTTTTGCTTGTTTAAAAAAGTAGTTAATGCCTCTTTTATAAAAGCCAAACTGAGAAAGAGTATGGAGGCTATGAACAGAGTCCAGCAGGTGTTGTCCAAGCAACAAGTTCCCAAAATATGCCCTCATCAAACACTAGCAAAGTATTAGGGACAATTAAGAAGGGGGTTACAAAATATTCTTAGGATGTATTGTTATTTCTTAAGGTGGAAGACAAGGTCAGTGATGTTTATAGAGTATTACACTTTCTTCTTTTTCAGGTCCAGTTTTTCTTACATGTAAATAATCAATCACTGTAGTCAGTGCTAGGTTAAAATGTCACTCCCCAACCATCCACCAGTCCTGACCGTAGGTTGTGTGCGACAGCTGCATCGGTGCGAGAGGCTGTGTGAACTGTCACAAAGGCGCAGTGAGGGGGCCGTTGAAATGCCAGAGCTTCTGTATCTTCCGCTGTGCACACCACTGTATCCACTGCAGCAAATTTAAGATAGAACTCTCTGGCATGTGTTAGCTGGGAGAGGAGTTGGACAGGCTGCAGAGAGCAAAGCCTATCTGATTGCTGCTCAGATGTTGATCTATGTTGTAAGGGAGCTGCTGAAATGATCCCTGAGCAGCAAACAAGCCACACTGGCTAACATGACACCCCTCCGGGGGAGAAGAACTTTCACAGGGGCTTATCCAATCAGATATATTTGTTTTGGGGGAATAGCTTTGATGCAAGAACTGCTATAGTAATTCTTTAAGTGTTCATTTCTGGATACAAAGCAAAATGTTTCAATCCTTCAATTTGGCTCTGTTGTGTAAATTGTAAGTTTTACAGTAATTTTAGGATGAGAGTCAATTAATGTCTTAAATGCCCGTTTCTCACATGTATTGTAATTTGTGACTTATCTTTCTGGTTGACTACTGGGCCGTCTTTACCAGCACATTTCTTCCAAATAACCCCCCTCGGAGAGCTACTCTTTGAATCTTGACACTCTAATTCCACTTGGAGGGTGTTAGAAATGGGAGTGGACATGAGGGTAGTGTCTTCCTGACGTCTCTACCCCATGTATAGTCACAGAAGTGGTCAAATGTCTTGGAAGAGCGAATCAGTGAAGTGATTCAGAAAACAAGAGGGGTCCCCACGTTGGCAAGCAGCTGTAGTTCTTTCCAAAAATGTATTGGGTATCCAGTAACTGCCCAGCCAAAATACATATTTGACTCACTACAGGCTAAGCGAGCTCGCACTCCAGCTTGGCGTTCAGTGTGGTTCGGACGCTCCGATCGCTTCATTCGGTTTCTTTTGTTTTTGGTTTACGCAGAGACCCCCGACACTAGCCAGCCATGGATGCCATCAAGAAGAAGATGCAGATGCTTAAGCTCGACAAGGAAAACGCCTTGGACAGAGCTGAGCAGGCCGAGTCAGACAAGAAAGCATCTGAGGACAGAAGCAAACAGGTCGGCATCCAGTGTGAAACTCGCTGCGGTGCTTTTACGCACCAGTGCCAGTGGCGCGGCGCGCACGGCGCTGCGTGGTTCCTTTCCACTGCCGTGCCACTGAGGATTAATATGTGATTTCGACTGATTAAATTCTATTTAAAAAATTAAAACCGCTTTTCTTTTAGCATTGCTTTACTTGTATGTAGACTGCATGAAGCTGGCACTGCTGGAAACAGTTTACACTACCGGTTGGATTCTTTATTGCTCAGCTATGCTGTTAAATAATGAGCTAAATTGTTAATAATGAGTTAAATTAATTTAAGAAATCCTGGCCTTAATTGTGTCTTTTAATAGAAATTCTATTGTATGATCTCGTTTATTAAGTAACACATATAACAGATGTGTGTGTTTGTGTGTGTTCTTTTTACTACTAAAAAAACACCTAAAAGATTGTGAACAGTTTGAGGTTCCTTTGTGCTGAGATTTAGTCTGGGAAACTCATCTACACGTAAATAAATCTCTTCTCGTTTCTCTGCGTACCAGCTTGAGGATGACCTGGTAGCACTGCAGAAGAAGCTGAAGGCAACTGAGGATGAATTGGACAAATACTCTGAAGCCCTGAAGGAGGCCCAGGAGAAACTGGAGCTCGCAGAGAAGAAAGCCACAGACGTGAGTTTGGGCTGAAGGAACCCATTTGGCGCACTGCCCACTGCCTAATGATATGACCTTGAAACAGTCCTTTTGGGTCCCCTCCGGAAACTAAGATCACCAGCCCCAAAACATTTAGTCTAATGCTTAAGTTATGCACCAATCAATTATAATAGAATTGTGGGCTTCATGGGAATAATATATGGATAGTTAAATTTAGCTCTTGTGCTGTATATGGTAAAGTAACAGCTCACTGGCTTACTATTGCATTCCAGAGCCGTTTGGCCGAATCTGAGGGTCAGTGTCTGATTTCAGTGGGGTATTTTACAAGTGTATATTAAACAGTATTTTGACAGATTTGTGGCCCTGCTGGCTTCAGAAAGTACTCCACAGTTATGCCAAACCCGGATGAAGTTACCAGTTTATTGGCAGCGTGTAAATCTTACGCCAATTTAGCCTAATTGATTACGTCACAAGCAGAGACAACGACGTCAGCAGCAGCAACCGCAGCAACAACATTAACATCTTATCTTATCCCTAAGATGGACTCATCTTTGCTGATTTAATGACAGGGTAAAGTAAATTGAAGTGCTAAAGATGGACTGCACGAAATAAATAACTATATATAGTTAGCAATATAATTAAATAATATGAAATACAGTCAATTATGGGTGTCTTCTGTGTTCTTTAAGACATTTTTGGATTTGTAGCAGGAAAACAAAAGTCTAGGAGGTCCAAATAGCATGAATAACATGAATAACAAGAACCTTAATTACATTGTTTGAATAATTCAACATATTTATTATGTGTGTATAAGTGTGCGTATAAGTGATTTTCGATACTCTTGCTGTCTTTAGATCGTGTGATGTTTGGAGCTGTGATTTTGAAAGGCTTAGCTCAATTTATAAGTAGGGGACGCACTTAAAAAAAAGCTTGTGAATAATATAGTTTCATCGCTTCCAAAAAGTATAAAATGTGGCTTTAAAATAAATTTAAAGACCGCTGAAAATAAATATAATTCGTATATTTGGTTCAGCAAATTTATTCAATTATTTTCGAGTAAAATTAGTTACTTCCGGGGTTGATGGCACGTCCCAATCCTCATCAGTGGTTGATTAAAAGCGGTGGGGGCAGGGATCAAACGCGCCGCATCTCCGAGTGTGCGTGTGTCTGCGTAGGGGGGGAAGCACGCAAAAATCAAAACAAAAAAACTGAGAAAACTAGCTTAGCCGAGAAAACCAAACAGAGCAAAAAATGGCCGGTGGGAGCTCTCTGGAAGCGGTGAAGAAGAAAATCAAGTCGTTGCAGGAGCAGGCCGATGTGGCGGAGGACCGGGCGGCGTTACTACAGCGGGAACTGAACCAGGAGAGGAGTGCGAGGGAAGCAGTAAGCGGCTAATGATTCTATAAGGCAATTAGTCCTCAGGGAGCCGAGAGCATTAGAAGTAAATCTGGTCAAAAAGCATGGCTGCTAGGTAGGCCCAGACCGCCTCGGTTTGTGCTTGAAAACAGGTAGCAGGTAGGCGATTTTGAAATTAGCCCACCGTAGGATGTGAGGAAGGGATGGGTGGATGGATGAAAGGACTCCACCCGGTAGGTCCTGATTAAAGAAAACAGTTTTCTTAGAAGTAGGCTGACGGCACAGCAGCACCACAGGTCCTGTGTGATAAAACCCCTCCCTTTTGTCACTGGCTAGTTTGAGCAGAAGGAGCCCCCCCGCGCGACATAACAAAATGTAGCCATTTAGCCACGAAATTGTAGGTTTGACTGCGAAGAAGGGAGGAAGGGCGGATAAGTTTGTCTACTATATTAAATACTGAAATATTCGAACCTGTTTTTAGGTTAAAAAATGTGTTCAAAGACGAGAAACGCCAAACACTCTTGTGCACAAAACAACCTGCATCCCTGCAGTAGACAGGCTCCTGACCCAGCCCAAGCACTCTATGGAGGGCATGAGATGTTTTATCTGCTTTATGTCTCGCATCAGTTGAAAGCCTGCAGAGCCAAAATAAACGCAGTGATAGAGGATTATACACTTGATGTGACTGTACATGATTGTGGTGTTGTGCTCTCCCAGGCTGAGGGTGATGTAGCTTCCTTGAACAGACGTATCCAGCTGGTTGAGGAGGAGCTGGACCGTGCTCAGGAGCGTCTGGCCACAGCTCTGACCAAGCTGGAGGAGGCTGAGAAGGCTGCTGATGAGAGTGAGAGGTGGGTATCTTGCACATGGAAAACGGGCACTAAATGGTCACCATGCTCCAAGTCCTTTCATATTCTTCATACTCCTAATGAAAAAGAGTGATATTGTACGGTTAGGACAAATTTGAAAGAAAATCCTGCATGGAGTCGCTGTTGCTAACTTCTTAAAGCACAGTGGTGATGCTGAAACCTTAAATTCAAATGAAAATACAAGTTCTATGAAGAATTTAAATGCAGGAGTTTGCCAAACTTTACTGTACTATAAAATCAAACCTTTATACATGACACATGCTGTTTGAGTACCAAGTTTAAGATTTGGCTCAGTGCTGCCATCAGTGGCTGGTAGTTGTATTGCACCACTCTTCACAAATGTGCACAAATTTAAACACGATTGTAAAACATTTTTATTTGAGATGCTGTTTTGCATAATAATGTGAAATATTTAATTTTTCTGTATTAATGAAGATGCATAGTGCCTGACCTGTGGCACACCTGTGGAATTTTAATAGAAACTCATTGAAGCTCATTGCCATGATTGTGTGTTGTGCTTTATTTGGTGTTTATTCATCCTTATCCACTCAGACATCTGTCATCTACTCAGTGTTGTCCAGCACAACATGACAGATGAGTATGTGTGTTAAGTAACCACTTTGTCCAGATAGTCATCTAGTGTTGAGGTTCTCTCTCATTTTAGCCCTACTTTACTAATACATCAGTACAATCCCTGTGCTTTGTGCTAGATGTTTAAGAGTTAAATTTCCTGGGCCTGTATGAGGTTTTGTCTAAACATTACTGAGACTCACCTTACATGCCAATTCCTTTCCTTCAGAGGCATGAAGGTCATTGAGAACAGGGCAATGAAGGACGAGGAGAAGATGGAGCTGCAGGAGATCCAGCTGAAGGAGGCCAAACACATTGCTGAGGAGGCTGACCGCAAATACGAGGAGGCGAGTTTCTCAGCTGTTCGATGCACCCTGAACTTTGAGCTTAGCATTTGTTACAGTCATCTATTTGAAGCAGTGCCGGACATCTCTGGCCTTTTGTGCTGGATGTATATAATTGCCACAGGTTGTAAATGATTAGAATTACAGTATCAGGTGTGCTGATATATTAAACTGGTGTGGAGCTAAACTTTGTGTGCTGTGACTTCAGGTGGCCCGTAAGCTTGTGATCATTGAGGGTGACCTGGAACGTACAGAAGAGCGCGCTGAGCTGTCTGAGGGGTAACAGCTGCTCTTCCTTTTCCCTTCAGCTATTCTTGGTGTTAACTTCTCCTGTGTTTTTATTGTTCCTTACACTTCTCTCCTTGTCTGCGGTATTTTTGTACCCCTTTTAATCACACCATAACCTCATAGCAAATGCTCTGAGCTTGAGGAGGAGCTGAAAACTGTGCAGAACAACCTGAAGTCTCTGGAGGCCCAAGCAGAAAAGGTAAGAACATTGACAAATGTTCACAGTGTAAACCCTTGAGGTTTGTTTGAAACTTTTGTGCATTTTCTTGTCTTGTGTATTTGGCTCACGCTGGCCTTTGTATGTAACCACAGTACTCACAGAAGGAGGACAAGTACGAGGAGGAGATCAAGGTTCTGACAGACAAGCTGAAGGAGGTGAGTTAGCTAGAGTTATCAGACATCACTGAGTCATACATTTTTATATCCTAAATTAAATTTTAAGTAGAAGCTTCTTTTGAAGCCGGAGACTGAATCAGATGCATTAGTTAATTGAATAAATATGCTGAGTGTATATTTTTTTTATTCATACTTAAGCACTTTCTCCTCTGGGGCTGTGGTTAGTAATATAAACCTCTTGATGGGAGTTGCTAATGTTTGTTGTCGTCCACGCAGGCTGAGACCCGCGCCGAGTTCGCTGAGAGATCAGTCGCCAAGCTGGAGAAGACCATTGATGATCTTGAGGGTATGAATGTTTTACACTTGGTTTTTAGTCTTTGGTGGCACTTTTCTTATTCATTTTTTATAAAAGCATATATTTGTTAAATTCATTTATGCATAAAGCAACCCTCTTTCAATTTCTGAGAGGGCCACTCATAAAAGGAAAAACCCTCCTGTGGGGTCGTGTGAGGTATTTATCTGGTCAGCAGGTTGTAAATTGATGCTCAGGACAAATATCTACACCGTCAGTCGTCTGCTGGGACAAAAAACAAAACTGTGAATCACAGATGCCACCGTGATATTATTTCGCACATTTCGCACCACAGTACAGTTTGGCATGCTGGTGTAGTGAGCGCTTGAGGCCAGCTAGCTCTGAGAAGTCGTCACAGGGTCGTGGAACATGTGAGGCCGTTTCTTGGTGACTCCTCAGGAATTTGACACAGTGTCAGCAGCTGTTCATATGCCTTCCTATTTCTGTCCTGCCTTTTATTTCAGTTCCTCCATTTGTGTTTTCTTTTGACTTTCATTCCCTGACACTGTTTTTCTGTTCACTGCCCCTTCACTGCCACCCTATAATAATTACAACTCTATAGATGAGCTGTATGCCCAGAAACTGAAGTACAAGGCCATCAGCGAGGAGCTGGACCACGCCCTCAACGACATGACTTCCATGTAATTCACAACATGCTTGTTTCTGTACCGTCTTAAATCTTAACCCCTAACCATTGTGACGTCATACAATAGCGCCCTCTTGTGGCATATTTGAGTGCCGTGAGTTTTACTGTGCTAAGCTTTAAATCTTCCCTGTTTGTCTAACACTAATTTGTGACTGAAGTAATGCTAAGTAGTATCCTTTTTAACATGTTTTTAAACAAGATTTTTTTTTCTAGACCTTTTGATATCAATATCTACTTAGTAGACTTGTTTTCCTTTTATAGTTTCTAGCAATACAGACATTTGTTTCAGTGTTTTCCTAATTTTTAATTTTCTGTCTCAGTTCAGCATCCATTTTCCCATTTGCTTCTGCATGTCATTCATCTTTTCTTTCTTTTATTTCTCCCTCCAATATTTTTGTCTTTTCTTTTTTTCCCCTCACAGCTAAATTCTCACACTCCTCACTCCAGAATCTGCTTGGGCATCGTTACTTCTCTCCTGTGCAGCACAGCCCTATTTTGTCTCCTTTGTCTATTTATTTCTTTACTGCCCTGCCACCACTGCACATTGGGCCTTCGCTGCTGGAATCCATTTGTCCATCTCTCATTCAGACCTTTGAGCCATATTTCTTTATGTAAAATAAACATTTTTCCATCTATGTCATCCCTTCCCTTTTCTCTTGCGATGTTTCTTCATTTCCATTTGTCCTTTTTGGATTTTGTTTTCCCTTCTTTGTGTTTAATTTATTTTGTTTAGTAGCTTTTGAATAAATTCTGAAGCTCCTCTCATTTAGTGCTCCTTTTTTTGTCCGAGAGGACTGTAATTTGCTATAATGGCAGTATTAAATTCTACTTGCCTGTAACTAGTGTTTCAGTCAAATAGTGGTTGTCTGTTTTCCTCTGGTTTTAAAATGGAAAGCAGATACTAATAATCATGACAGGTTACTTGCAGTGGTAGTCAGTTTTATTCAGTCCTTTAAACAGCTGTTTGATATGTCATTAGGGATTTTTATTTACTTATCTTCAGTTATATACTATTGTTCTGACCTCCTTATGGAGATTCATTCATAGTTAATGCACTTTAGCAATAGCGAGTGCAAGTCCTCAAAATTCCTTGAGTGGCCAGCTTGGCAGAAATACAACTGTTGAGATGTAAAGGTAACAAAACAACTCATGTTTTATGCATGGAAAACCAATTACAATGTAAGGCAGTAATGGCAGATATGGCCACTAACACCGAAGACTACTATAGACAGTTTGTTTTAAAAGAAAGAAAATACATTCACAATGGTTAGTTTAGGCAAAGTGGTACTCCATTTTAGATAGTAATTACAGTATTATGAGGTCACAGATGCAAGAGAATCAGAATACTTTATTGATCCCAGATAAATTTCTGGAATCATTTATTTTTGACTTGCTACGTGGAGTCTACTGAAACTTCACTTAATTGTAATAATCATATGCCACAGGATTGGTCTTTGAACGCTACAGTCACAGTAAGGAAAACAGTGATTTGACACAGTGAAAATGATTATGAGCGCGTGCAAAGAGCAGTCGGTCTGCTTCTACTTTGCAAAATTATTTGGGGTCGAGTTGGGAGTTACATGCAATGTGTTTGTGATAATACGGGAATGAACTCTGATAAATCAGCAGAAATCGCAGATCTGTTGCCTTCTACTTATATAGAAATTCACATTACTTACATTTAGAGTCTTGACAGAAACTCATAGATCTGAAATTGAAATTCATCCACAAAAAGTGACATAATTGCTGCAGGTTGACAATTTAGCTGCAAATTGACATAGGTGCTTGGCAACATTGCTTTTATATAGGTATATATCCAGAGTACAACTAGTTGGCAACCAGTTGAGTCAAGTCCCCTACTGCAAAGTGGTGCATTGCAGATGAGTTGCACTCATTGGCATAGACTAACGCTCCCTGACTGCAACATGTTGGTAGTTTGTCTGCTTTTATAAATTAGTCTGCTACAATTTGCAGAGCTTCACCAGTATTTCTTGAGCTTTGTGTTCAGGGTCAGGAAATCAACAGCTTGAATGCAAACTCCGTGTACTAACCTCCCTTCTGTCTCTTTCCCTTTTCTCTTACCTGCTTTCTGACTGTCAAGACCACCTGTACAAGCAGCTTGAGAAAAACCGTCTTCTGACCAATGAACTGAGAGTAGCCCTAAATGAGGCGTAAACTGGAATGGGTTCTCGTATGCTTACATTTTTCTGAAATTCCAATCACCAGGAATGTTGTACTGTTTATTTAAAAAAGTATACACAGCAAGTACACAAAAGTTATGCTTTCAAAAAGTGGGAATATAAGTGAAAGATTTTCACATGCATGTTCAACTAACTGCTTCAAGTGGGGGGTCAGACAACCTCAGGCTAGGGAAATGGATTGGATATTATCTCAGTTATTGTCAGGGCTGCATAACATAAATCTGGTCTGGAATATGTGCTTCTGTCCATTGGAATGAGGGCTGGTGAGGATTCTCAAGGTTTGGGAAATCTTAAAATATTGCAATGAACTATTTTTAACAAATGTCATCAATTATAAACCAAAAATTGTATGACTTTAATCCAGATTTTCCCTTTTGCACTTGGGTGGGATGGATGTTTGGAGGGATGCGTAGTTATTATTTGTAGCATTTCAGTGATACTGACTTTCACATTTCAATTATGAGTTGCAATAATTATATAACACCAATTTATAACAGCTGTTGACTAAAGCACTTAATAGTGTAATGTAAAGCCCCTACAAGATTGGAGAAACCCCAACAATCAGAAGGCCCACCTATGAGCAAGCAGAACTGCTTTTTAACAGGGAAATATCAGGAAGAACCAGGCTCAGGGAGGAGCAGCTGTCTACTGTGACCGGTTGGGCAGTGAGGGGAAAGATAAGGATGAGCATAAAGAGGTGAAGACAAAATACACTGTGGTAGAGACTAAACAAAAACTGGCATGCAGAAGTGGCATGCATCAGGGGTCAAGGGGGGGGGGGGGGAGTGGAGAAGAAATCATCAGCACCGGCCAGAGCCTGTAGCCATCTAAGGGCGGGTTCAGGATAACTCGGTCAAGCCCTGACTGTAATCTATATTAAAAAAGGGAAGTTTTAAGTCTAATCTTAAAAGTTTTGTTTGTCAAACCCCAACTGGGAGCTTGTTCGACAGCAGAGGAGCCTGACAGCTGACTGCTCGAGCTCCCATTCTACTTTTGGTACTTTTGGAAACTCTGAGCAGCACAAGTAAGCCTGCAGTCTGAGAGCAAAGTGCTCCGTTAGGATAATATGATGGGATGAGGTGTTTAAGATGTCACCTACCTCATCAGACAAATACTTATATCTGTAGAGATGTCTGCCTACTTCATGAATATAGTAGAACTACATGGTACTCTCCTTATGGTGCTCAGAGTGTTGAGTAATAGGGTTGTGACTTTGAGAAAGAAACATCACAGCTGTGTTTTTCAAAGTTATTTTTGGGGCACTTTAAGCACCACAAGGCAAACAATATTTAGTGTCATTATATAGCTTCAGCACTTAACAACTTAAACCAAAACAATGTAGATGGATAAAAAGCACTGCAATCTAGAGGAAAAATATGCGGTTTTATTTTGGGTGAACTGTTCCTTAAGGCTTAATAGTAGCACAGGAGGGGATTGTACCATTTCACCTGTAGCAACAAGGATGCAGCGTTGGTCATTGGTGGTAAGGAAGATGTGCCTAAATATACTGAAGAGCAGCCTGTTTGAAATGGAAGAAGAAAACTTTTTCCTCAAAAGTGCTAGCAATTGATACTTGGTTACATCCACTGCCAAACTGGACTTGAACAAAAAAAAAAGTGCAGAGCCTTTTTCTAAACGCAGCTCGTCCAGTCTTGACCACAGCCCTGTCAATAGCGTGAGCTTTTAGTATTTATAGAATGCTTTAAATACTAATCAAATTGGAACTTGTGCAGTTGGCTCACGGTATCTTAAAATAAGTTAAGGATATGTACTCTGCTAAGAAAATGCTGACCTCTTACTGAAAAATGAGGTTTGTAACAATATGTTAACTCACTGTTTCTGGGCTAAAAAATGTTCTGTGCATCTTGTCACTGTTTTTTGTTTTTAACTGATGCAATGCTATATTAACAGATAAACTCACACGTGCTAAAGAAGAGGGCCTGAGCATAAAGCAGATGCTGGATCACACTCTAATGGAGATGGTAAACATTTGACCCAGCTCTGTTCCCCTCTCCACATGAGTATGGCTGTCTCCCACACATGACTGCTACACACAAAGTTGGGAGCTTGTGTCTGTTCATCTGTCCTGACCATGTGATCTTTAAGACACGAGCTCTGCACAAGTTAGCAGTTCAGCTACAGTTTCCTTAAAGCACTGTATTCAAAGGTCAGTTAAAATTTACTGTACATCTTTAATTGTTTACATGTATGTGTTGGGAATTTGCACTTTTTGGGGAATATACTGCACATGATATCATGAATGAAGCCATAATTTAAGCCAAGGTTATAAAAGGGACTTTTATTATATGTACTTTTGTAAAGTTGCTTTTGTGTCAGTTTTTTTTTTTTGTATTGTAAACATTTATTAAATGTCTGATATTCTCTTCCAGTTTAGCAAGGAAGGAATTCTTAGCACAGTAGCAAATGTATTATATTACTTCAACTAAGCAAAATAAATGCTTGTGTGACATACTGTTATGTAGGTGTTTTCCTTTCTAAACATTTTTTTTTTACTTGTAAAAATCACAAATAAATAGCTGAATCAAGCTGTTTGTTATTATTGGTTCTTTGCTATTTTTCAGTGCCAGAAAGGGTGAATATGAGGCAATGTTAGATATACAGTGCTGTGCAGAATTCCTGAGCCTTGATTCTTTCTTTCCAAGGAGCCAGATTTTCTGGTCATTTTTTGAGTGGTTCTCCAGGCTTTCTGAAGGTCTTTATTTTCTTTGCACATTGGCTGCCTTTACACTCATTTTCAGTCCAGTTCTTGTACCTGACCATTTTCAGAGGAATTTTTCTTTTATTAGTTAAGCCACTTACCTCTCAAGCCACTAACTCGAGAGATGTACACATAACTTGGCAAAGAACTTCTGTAAATGATCTTTTATTTCACTTTGTTACTAGCAGTGTGTTGCAGAAACAATGTTTCCATTGCTGTCAAGAAGCCATTCTTAAGGAATTTTGAAATCTTTGGTTCAAATCACCTTCATTTACATGATTTGGTTCAAATCATGTAAATGAAGGAGGGCAGGAGAGAGGTACAACAGTGTCTACAGCCATCTGTAAAACACGGTGGAGGCTCTGTCATGGTTTGGAGTTGAATTTCAGCCAGTGGAGGTGGGGATCTTTTCAAATGTGATGGCCAAAAACTACCTTCAGATTTTAATCCACCATATAATGTCTTGAAAGCATCTGATTGGCAACAGCTTAATTTTTCAGCATGACAATGATCCCAAACACACTGCTAATGCAGTAAAAGCATACCTGGATGGAAAAACACAATGGGATGCTATCAGTCATGGATTGGCCTCCCCAGAGCCTGGACCTCAACATTACTGAAGCAGTGTGGGATCATCGTGACAGAGAACAGATCAAAAGGCAGCCAACATCCAAACAAGAGCTTGAATGCCCTTCAAGAAGCCTGGAGAAAGAGAGGACAGGAAACCTTGCCTAAGCGAGTTCAGGCTGGGTCGAATAATAAAAGTGGTCATACTTTCAGACTTGGTAGAACTGTACAAACTGCATGTTTGAATAAATCTCCTCACCTACTTCCCATTTTCTAGCAAAGTATAAAGAGATGAGGGGTGACCAAAGACTTTTGCATTGACTGTAGGATAAAGCTCTGCTTGTTGCCATCTCAACATACAAAAACAAACACAAGAGTAAACTTTTCTGGTTGAAGTCCTTCTTGTAAATGGAGAGACGGTACAGTGTAGTTAAGTGTTCAAATGTGAGATATAACTTGAAATTAGAGTTATCACTAGTGCAGTATCAAATGTTAGATAACTGAACAGAAATGGCCTATAAATACAAGTCAGATTCTTTTAAAAGTTGCTCCTTATCTATAGAGAATGAAAACTGTCGTAAGTGTAAACAAACACATTACTGGAAATTAAAAAGGCAAATTACATTTCTGCATGTATTTATTTCTGTGGTTGTAACCGAGGCAGAATCAGGGTGAGTCGACTGAATGATGCAGACTGAAGCAAACCATTTTTATTCAAACAAGGCAAATACTGTAATATCTGGTTTCAACGAGTTGCAGATCTCCTACCTTATAAGGAAAGAATTCTTGAAATACCAAAAAAGTAGAAGCAGGCTTAGAGATAGAAATGCAGATGAATGCCCTTTCTAATTCCACAATTGTATTTAGTTTTTATCATCTGTGTTTATCAGGTTTAACTAAAAGCCGATTGGGGGAGGCTTAACTGCTATAGTCCGTCCTCGCCGCAGGGGGCAGTATCGCGTCAGTATACAGCCTACGCCTCTGCAGCGGTGGAAGTGCAGGGGTCGGAGTTCGTAGCTGGGAGACTGTGTTGTGAGTCTCACGACTAGAGAGGGAAACATGAGTGAAAACCCAGATTTAGTTGATTATTTACAAGATAGCAAGGCTCCATACATACTGAGCAATGTTGCGGAAGTGGTTGAGAGGATTCTTACGTTCATACCAACCAAATCGCTTCTCCGACTCGCCAGGTAAGCGCTGATCTTTGTACGTGTCACTGCGAGCTAACGCTAATGGCCGCCGATAGAAGTGAAACTCCGAGATGAAAACTAACGGAAGAGCTAGGGAGCTAAAGCAGCAGCTAGCCATGCGGTTGTTGTGGTCAGGTGGCCTCTTATCAAGGCTTACCTGAAAGCCAAAGGGGCTTTCTCGTTGGCTTTCAGGTACTCGGTCTGAAAGTGAGTCATTTTTAGCAACGTGATTGTATCTGGTCAATGGGTAAGACCAAGTGTATCCTTGCTTCTCTCAGTGTGTGCAGACTCTGGAGAAACTGTGCCCGCAGAGTGCTTAGGACTCAGCAGCAGCTGACCTGGGTGTCGGCCTCTAGACAGTCCAGCACAGAGGCCCATGCTCTCAACACCATCTTGGCTGAAGAAGTGGAGGTAAACACCTAAACTCACATCGAGTGGTTAGTAAATAAAGCTTTTAGAGACGGCAACTTAAAACGTTGAAGAAAGGTATGTGTAAGCAAACACCCTTTGGTTAATAGCTTTAAAACACTATTCCAAGACACTGTGCATTATAAACTAAACATGTGTGAGCTTCCTAGCATAATAGGTGCGGCAAAAGGTTTTTTGGAGGGGATTTAAATTTGGCAGCTATCCCTTGCAAAGCTGTACACCCCACTGCTTTATTTCAAACACTTCTTGAGATTTTACTATAGCAAACAAACTTGCACAGAAGTCACACATTAAGATCTCTGCAACTTCTCAGTAAACTGACCCCCAGCTTGCTTTCATGTCATGATAGTGTGAGCTAGATGTCTTACTATACTCCTCAAAAAATTAAAGGAACCCTTTTTAATCAGAGTATAGCATCAAGTCAATTAAACTTCTGGGATATTGATCAGCATGTTTAGAATGATTTGAGTTCTGTGTTATACAAATGATCAGGAACCACTTAAAATATTTTTTTAATATGTGAGCTCTGATTCTAATATTTTGCAGAACGTGTACCTCTTGCCTAAAACAGTTCTGGTAATGGCAGATTCTGAGGTCCTCACTGGAGAATCCTTTTGCTACAGACAGAACAAAGGTTGGTATAAAATATATTTCACTTGTAGACAGAGTGCTTCCATTAAGACACAACCCTTCTCATACATTATTGTTACTGTGAATGCTTGCAAAGCATTCACAGTATAGTTGTTGTAATCTTTATTATTTATATTTTATTCTTCCGTACGTTTTTAGGTCGCCAAAAACTCAAAAACCGCTTAAGCTACAGTAACGGCTCTGGTGTCAAAACGTTCAGCTTCTTAAGGCCATTTTTGCAATCACTTTTTCAGCTTTGTAACTTTTAAACTTTTTAAAATATTAAGCTTTTTAA
>JAVDPK010003188.1:80029-102754 GCA_034780415.1 Cichlasoma orientale
TTGGCATTTCAGCTCCGATCTTTAAGCTGCAAGCATTCACAGTGGCATTTTCTGCAAGGAAATGCTTTTTTCTAGTTTGACTTAAGTTTCTGGTGCAAATGCATATCCTGTATGAGGACATCAGTGTAATATCATACTTCAGGAAAAGAACTTTATTCAGAACTTTTCTGTAAAGGTTAAAGTGTTGAAATACTTGTAACAAAGGCATCCTTTAGTTTTCATGCTGTAACAGTAAGTCTGTTTGTTTGAACATTTACAAAGTAGTGCTAGTGTCTTTAATTTCCTGCAGCAGTTCCTTGAAATTATACTTTAGGTGTACCTAAACTGCCAAATTTTTAAAACTGTTTATGGAGGTGCAAAATCTTGTGCACAGTTTCTTAAATTATGCTCTTCTTTTGTGGATTTAGACTCACTATCTTCTGTCTCTTTATGTAATACCAGACTAAATGTTTGTAGAGGGGTGTGCTATAAAGCATGTTAAACATAGGTAGGCTTTCTTTGCTTTAAAAAAAAAAAAACCTTAAACCCGACTTAAGCCTCAGTCATATAGGTCTAGAGACCCGTTGGTGGCCGTGGCAACCTCCCGTCGCTTAGGAAAAATGTGCGTTCTGCGACCAATTTCACGCTATTGACTGCCAGCACCCTTCAGCATCCACTCGCCAGCTGGTTGTAAAATACACTCCAACCACTACTCAGGTTGTTGGAGGTTGCTAGCAGTCAGTTAAGGTGCACGCATTTTTACCTAGCAACCAGTGATCACAAGGGAAAATGCATAAAATCATTTGTGATTTCTATCATCATCTGAATACATGTAAATTCATGTGGTGAAGGCAGTGAGGCAAACAGTTTGTGCTGCAGTAATTGCATAGCTTCCTTTGGTGACATTACTAATATAAGGCTCAACAGGTCTGAGTATTCCCTAAGTAAAGAATGAACACCAGTCTTTGAGCACATCATGACGAAACAAATTTTAAAAATCTGACCAGGATGAAAGAGAGCCACCGTTGTGAGACTGACAGCTCTGGCTTTAAGCTGAACATACCTTGCTAGCCAATTAATCATTCTGTGGTAGCCATACAAGCTGTTGCAGGCCTCCTTGTCCACCTTGTTGCTACATGTAATGCTTCATGACTGTATGTTTGGGGTTGTTGTCATGCTACAAAACTAATTTGGGATACATCATATCATCACCCTCTTAAAATAACGGCTTACGTCATTTTTTTTCAGGTTTTTCAGAAAAGAGAAAAAAATGAACCAAACGTTGAAAATATGATGATTTAGGCAAGAATAAAACTTTTGTTAAAAAAATGATTTAGGCCATTATTTAAGAGGGTGATGATACGCCTCCCTAATGGTATTGGATTTTGGGTGAGAATCCCAATTTAAAAATTTTCCATAGTACCGCACTCTTTCTCATTGACATGTTTATTCTCATCTACACTGAAGCAAAAAAGAGTCGCAGCAGTCCAGACGCAGAACTGAACCAGCTGTTCCCCAAAGGCTGTGACATCATGGGCATTGCTACACCAGGAATAGTCTGTAAGTGTTCCTCTTTTCTGTCTCTCCTCATGTTTCTTCATTTATGAAGAAGAAAATAAAATCTTCCCCTCAAACCAAAAGAAATCATATAATTCAATATTACACTATTATTTTTGATGAGTTTCAAAGCTGTAGTGGTACAAATATGTGGCTTTCATTTATTAATATACTACCATGCTCATGAATATGAAAGCTAACCAGTTTTCTGGCATATTCAAGGAGAATAGTTCATCTATCAGCAGGGATGACTCACATTAATCCCCACCACTGCTGCCTAGTTAGGAAGTATCACTGGTGGCTTCCATCTCCATGCCTCTCCCTCTGATAGATTGCCTAGTCTGCCTGGTGCTGTGCTCTCCATTTCTCTGTATAATCACAACCCTCTGCAGAAGTGACACTCCATCAGCCATGTTCTTTTTCCTCAAGATGATGGCTTATGAGACGCCCATCGTCTATCAGGTTTAATGGCAGCCTCGGCTATCACAAAATGTGTTATCGCAGAGGTCACCACAGGGTCAATATGCCCAGCTAATTCAACTAAATTACATCTTTAATCAGATAAGACTGAGACTTTGTATGTTAAAAACAGCCCAGATTACAGCTAGTTCTTTATCCATATTGGTAGCGATGCTGCATATATATGAATTACAAAGAAGACACATACAGTATTCCTTCATTGTTCCTTATGAATGCTATTTGTAACACAATAGAGGATGGGGATAAATTACATGATAAAGTATAAATTACATGTTATTTGCCTTCTGTTGAACATGCTGAAAGGGTTTCTGAGTTGATTTGCTCATGAACACTCCGGGGGGGGGGGGCTCTGGGGGATGAGCCTATAAATTTATGGCATGTATTTGCACGATATCACCTCCACAAGTGATTCATGTTTGTGAAATTACACATTATAGGTTGAAATTAATTTTTTTTGGTCCTTTAATGGTGTTCTTGTTTGGTTCTATATTTCAAACGACTCCCTACCCCAGCATCATGCACAGTTAAGGGCTGAATCCACTCCCAAAAAAAGTTAAGCTGCAGTTCCTCTCTTAGCCACTAGATGGTGACTCTTTGAAACTCACTTTAGAAAAAATTCTTCCAGCTTCTCGCTTGAAATAAGAAATTAAAGATAATTTTCTTGAACTTAAGTTTGCTTTTGTTCGTTGAGTCTCTTAAAGGTAGTGTAACGAATCATAGAAATGATAAAGCTTTAAGGTCTTGAATTTGAATTTGAATTTTTAGTACATCTTTAGCTGCCTGTAAGTTCTAATCAACAAACAAATCCACTTATAACAAATAATCTGTTTAAGGGACATACATGTTAACTTACAGCTTTATGTTACTTCATGATTGGCTCTCTGTACAGTGACGCCCAGTGGCTCTTGCTCCAACCCTCCCCAGGAGTACCAGGGAGGGGGGGCTGGCTTTGCAATCATGTTTCCAGCTGTTGAGGGTGTCCAAATCCAGCCCTTTCACTTTTGTAAGAAGACCATCTCCCCAACAGCCTTGAAAGAAGCAGGTGAGCATTATTCAATAATCTAGTTATTCAGTAATCTAAACTTCCATAAAATCTTTAATTCCTTGGTTTTGCATTGCAACTTTATTTTATGTAATTTTTTTCCAGGACTAGTTGACAACCCAGAGTTGCGTGTGGTACTGATTTTCTTCTATGAGGCATATAAACCAGGAGGAGCACGCTTCCTTAACCAGATACTAGAGCCACTTGCAAAAAGCAAAGCTCTGATTGCTGGAGGCCTGGTAGAGAGTGCTTTCTCTCCTCCCAGACACTGGTGAGTTAATTTCCTGAGTATAATCCAGATATTTTCTGGGCCGATGTGATGAATAATGGTTTAGGAAAAAAATGTAGAAATAATTTCCTACAAATACTTTTGGTCTGATGTCTGATCCAATAGTATATCAGCCTGTCATGTGGAAAAATATCAAGTATAATTGATTGTCGCCACTCAGGGGCAACAGTCATAATCTACAGCATCAGAGAGTATTTTAGCTGGTGCTGTTCCAAAAACATTCTGAAGTTTGATGTCTGTATTGCTCTTGTTAGGTATCCCCTTTGTCTCACTGCCAGTAGGATATGATTGATTTTGATAAGTGATGGCAATGTCCGAGCTAAATTATGAATAGCCTTTTTAGTACACACTCTGCAATACTCACACTTTCCATGATCTCCCACTCTATAGCTGTAGCCAGGGTACATATGGTGTGATGGGCCTGGCCCTGAGTGGGCCTAAAGTTCAGGGGGCATCTGTGCTCTTGGAGGAAGATGTCATCAGTGGAAAAGCAGCTGAAGCCACAATCCGACGGCTAAAGGCAGCCAAAATTCCAGAGAAAAACACCTTGGGATTTATGTTTGCCTGTGTGGGGAGAGGCCAGAACTACTACAGCAACCAGAGCAATGTAGAGGCAGACGCTTTTCACAAGGTGTTCCCCAACACCCCGCTCTTTGGCCTGTTTGGAAACGGCGAGATCGGCTGCGACCGAATCATAAAAGATGACTACACGCTGTGTGACACTGACACGGACAGCCTGCAGCACGAGTATACTACTGTCATGACCCTGGTCCATCTAGGCTGAATGTCCCGCAGTAACAGTCAACACACAGGATTAAAGATGACACGTCATGCTTTTGTTTGTAACAGCAGTCCAGAACAGCAAACATTATGTACAAAGTTACGGTACAGCAAAGAATATTGCTGTCACCATTTCTACTCATAAAGCAGAGCAGTGATCCCTTTAACTGTCAATGTAATGGTAACATGTGGCATTGTATCCCTTGGAGACTGTGGAAACCAAGCTTTATATTAAAACCAGTGCAGTCACACAGTTCAGACATAAATATACAAACTCTTGAAAATCTTGAAAATGATAAAGCACATATGTAAAAATGCATTTGTGTATATTAGTCAAATTTCATACACATTGAAAGCACATCCCACCCCCCACCCCCTCATCATCCTCGTGGACTGATTGCTTTGCAGGTGAGTATTCAAAATTGTGTCCCTAAAGCTGTTGTTAAAGTGCCCCATTTATGCTCACTTATGGACTCAAGTTTAATTTGGATCTGAAGAAATGGGTTTACACGTTCACGTCTTCTCATCCTATATCTTTAATGCTCTGTTTTAGCTCTTGTGCCTTTTTAAGAGACGGGTCAGATGGCCCTGATTGGTCAGATGGCATTATGAAAACGAGGCAGTGTTTATTACATAGTATTTACTGCCAACATAAAGACATTCTGACACTTATAACTTTGTGAATGATCATTTTACACGTAAATAGCTGAAATAACAGCTGTTTTGTGTAACTTACTCTATGTAAATGCTGATTTTTGTTAGATGATGTCGCTGCTGTAGCGTCAGTATTTTAGCAGTGCAGTGCGGCTAGTTGAAAATTACTTCAAAGTGGTGTCTGCTTTACTTAATGGGCTCTGTTTGCATCATTATTTCATAGTCATATTTGTTATCTGACAAAAGAACCAAAAAAATATGAAAAGGGGTTCATTTTATTGGGAATTGTAGTCATCAGAACATTTGGTGCGCTTTGCTCATGGCTGTGGCATTTTAGCATAATTAGCAGAAGCAGCTCATGTGAACCTTTGATCACAAGAAAACTAGCTGTACTCTGATTACTCAGATGCTCATTCTTTGTCAACTGGCTACTACTGTGGCACTGTGCTACATAGATAAGTCACTAAAGAATGAGGCCGGACTGCAAAGTAGGAGTTTGAGGAAGTTAAGCAGGAGTGTTTTCTTGGGAGTGAGTAACTCCCAGTATGGAGTGTAATTTTGCAAACCCTAGTATAAAATTACATAAAAAACTGAGTATAATTGGGGCACTTTAATGTTGTTGATTCTGCAACGGCACTTTTAATTCATGATGAGTCAGGACCTTCCTCAAGAGGAAATCTCCTTCTCCAGCAAAGGTTTTACCTGTTTGTCTTACCAATGGAAAATGTACACACCACTGTAGCCTTTTAGTTCATACTCATAGTATTTACAATTCATTTAGGTACAGGAAGTTCAGATAGATTTTTAGTGTGTCTTTCTTTTTTCCCCCCACATGCTAGGTCATATCTGCTACTACCCATTTCCAGCTGGTAATTGTTGGGCTTAGAGGCTTCTGCGGCTTACAAACCCCATCTTTAAATTCAAGAGCGAATCGGACCAAATAGCTGCCCTGTTGGCACAGACTTACTATAGTATTGGCTCTCTTGCAACTTCTGACTTAATAAAGCAGGTGTTGATGGTTGGAAACTGAAGAAATGTGAATTATTTATTTTTTTTATTTTATTTTTTTTTGGGGGGGGGGTCATAATACATTAGTATTTCACAATCTTAAATATGGTCTGCTAAATTTAAGTAAAAGGTAAGGGTTGCGGTTGAAAAAGCTGTCAGAATTGTACAAGCCTTTAGGACTTTTTCCTCTGATGTCCCTGTCTTTTTGATACTTTATTTTGTCATTGCTTGGAAAAATACTCTGACATAAAGGTGCAATTTCAAATTTATGCTGTGTTGGTCAGGTAGTTATATGTTGAAAATGGCTTATGTTTTCTGTAAAAACTGCAATGATTGTAGTAAGAATGGCTGTTTTTAAGAAATGTACAATACTTTTACTTTTTGAAAAAGATATTTAGAGCTTAGTGAATGTGTTTTCCTTTTGTTGTACTCTTTTTTTTCATCCTTGATAGTTTTTGAAGAAGAAATTAAAATGAATTTAAATGGCTTAATGAACAAACTTCTTTTGTTGTTGAAGAACTTTTCTAAATGTGCCAAATCCCATCTTTTTTTGCTTATCTCAATAAATTACAACCAGACAATATAAATTGATATGTTTATTTTATTTTCTTAAACCCACCACTGTTGAAAGCATTTATAGTTTCATCTTTGAAAGACAGCCTTTGAGCCCACTGGGCGCTAAGCATCTACAGGCCAACTACAGTTAATTTAGATCACCGGTTTTCGTTGTTCGAGCACACCCTGAAATCTGCGCCTCAGCCTATAACATCCCTAGCAGCCCACGTCCAGGCGTGTTTAAATAAAGGAAGAGACGCTCCAGCCTGATTGATGTGCGCTTTAACCATCGACTGGCTAATCCCGATGAATGACAAACGGTTAAGCCAATTGCTGTAAAGGCAATTTATATTCCCATAGTATCTTTATTTTGGGAAACCATAAAAAACGCTCATGACACGGAGAGGGACGACCAACCAGGCGTAAAGCTAATAAAATCATCTGTGGCGATAATCCGCTCTCAAATTGGCCTCATTCGGGAATTGAGAAAAATTACTCACAGGCTTTCTTTTTCTTATACACACATACACACACATCCACCCCACGGCCAACATTTTTAGACTGCTATGTCGTGACCGGAGCGATGCAAATGTCACACGATTCGCTGGCTACTGTCAGTCTCCGGCACAAAAACGTCAATGTTTTGGTGGCCTTTGGATGAAATTGGCTGTGTGTTGCCCGGTTGCAGCTGTCGAAGGGGGTCGTTAGAGACCCGAGGCTTCATCGGGACTCGCTTCAGCACCTGGAGAGCTCCCCTCGCAGGGTTCCCCGCTGCGCTCGCCGGGGAAACCCTCGGCTGGGGAGCGGAACCTGGATCTGGATCTGGATCAACCCTCATCAATCTCAGCCAGGAGGAGGCTGCACTTAAAGGGCCGTTATTTCATCGCTCCGATAACAATTACAGCTAATATGATCTTGCCGAGTGACGATGCTTCTTGCATTTGAGCTTCAGCCCCTTTTTGGTTTTGCGCTGAAATCAGAGCAGCGGAAGCAGCGGCGGCGGCGGCGGCGGCGGTGGTGCTCGTCCAATGCAAAAGTGCTAAGGATAGCTGCAGCCTACACACACTGCAAGCCTGCTGCTGCTTCACTTACATTGATCACCGCCGAGGGAGACATTACTATTAGCAAGGGGGCAGCGGGAGGCACAATTACCCGTCAACAATGTAAATCTCACACAGGTAGGTCCTTTGCGCCATATAATTCATTTATGTGCACCTCTTAGTAGTTGTACACAAAACTGTCGTTTAGTTTCTCTCATAACAGCAAGTGAATCAGTGCAGGTTTATGCAGGTGCTATTATTACTCTGATGGAGCGTGGGAAGTCTGACATGCACCCAACTCTGTTGGAGTGCTAAATGTTTGAGAGCGATGAGCAAATAAAAGCTTTATGACCGAGTAAAAGTTTACATTTACATAAGTTTTACTGTGTATTCTTTTGAGGTCACATCTGTCTTTTTTTTTTTTTTTTACACAAGATGTAGACTATAGACTATAGGTGTTTGTAAACATTGTAATTTGATCTCCCCTTAAAAAAGCATTTGTAAATTACTAAGCTTGCGCTGTTGGGGCGGATATTGACCACTATCTCTTGTGAAGAAGCTTCATTTGGCAAACCACTTTGATCAAATGTCGGACTACTAGGATAAAATGTGTTGGCCAAAATTTTATAAACAGGCTGCCAAATTTCAAATTTCTCCAAGACATTTAAAAAACTCAGTGTTATAAAATTCATAAAGACAACAATTTATACCAAGCTTGCTGTATAAAACTAAGATTAGTTTTAACATAGCATGCCCAATAATGTCAGAAATTAGTGCACATACATTTACGGCACTGTCAAAAAGTGATACTTTATAACTTATGCACTTGGGTTAATGGTTGCGTTCTTCCCAGGCTTCAGCATGAAAGCAGCATCTCTCAGGTGGGAAGCTGAACTGCAGCACTAAAACAGGCAGAAGTGAGTGGAAACCTTGTGACAACCTCCACCACATCTCTACCCCCATCCATCACCCAGGATCATGGCTAATTCTGAGTAAGTACACTGTGCAAAATATGTTGACCACTGATCTATCCTTTCTTCCTCCCTCGCTATCTGTTTAATTTACAAACTGGTGTACCAGAAAATTTTAATTCCTGCTTGTTTCCTGACATGAAAAAAAAATAGTCAAAGTGTCATCATATGTCAGAAATAGAGTTCTCGGGAGAAAATAATCATCTAAGAGCTACACAGTATCAGTTGGACATAAGCCATTTTTCTATGAATACCCTCCTTTTTCTTCATGTTCCTCTTATTTTCCCAGTGCGCCTGTCTTTTTCAAAACATTTCTCATCTTTTCTCTCTTTTCTGTGTGTCTCCTCTTTTGCCATTTCACAGTTTTCCATCTCCATTTCTACAATAATGACCTTTATTCACTCAGACACTGCGCCCGTTGAGGTATCTCTGACCCTTCTCACTCTGAATGCACGGGCACATGCTGAAATGCAGATTCATGCAAACACACCTGCACAATGCTGACTATAGAGCATCTATTCTGCAAACATGAACACAGGTCACTATGTTAATCTTTTCTGTGGAACAGCATCCGCTATATTGTTTATCATTCCCCATGACCATTACAAATTAGCACACTTTTTCAACAGACCAACTCCACCCCCAGTTTTCTCCAAGCTTTCCCTTTTTAATCTTCACTCTCCAGTCTGTGCACTAAGAACAGCTGATGCATTACAGAGGGAACATGCTGTAGCCTGTGTGTATGTTTTGAGCGTGTGAAGACAAAGTAAGAGCTAAGGGAGAACACTGAAAGTTATTATTCTGTGTCATTACATGTGTGTGTAATTTGTTTCACCGTAACCAACTGCATTTATTCTCTTGACCTAGATGAATAGCACTAAATCACTGCTACATTTGCGCTTTTATGAGAGAACCAGTTCTGCTGATGGTCCCATACAGAGCATAGCTCAGCAGCTCTCAGTAGCAGTGCTGTCTCACGCTGTGTTTAAGGTGAAATGCATTCTAAAACAGATGACTGTGGCACACATTTGCACTTGAAACTAATGATTATTTCATTATGCAGTATATTATATGGAGTATAAAAAAACCTGTAATTTTTTTATTGCTCTTATCAGCCAACCGTTTGTGCAATATTCACCTCATCTTGGTTTTTGGGGTGAACTGTCACTGGATTTATGTATATTTATACAGTTACAGAAACATTTGTTTTGGGCAAGTTTGCCAGCCTGATTCTTTATTAGCACATATTTTCCGCCTCATAACAATTTAAGTTAAAACGATGTAGAAATTGAAGCAAGTCATAAATCTGTGTCCTGTCAAAGCTGACCTATACTATTTTTAGAGATGGGATCCGTATGCAGATCTTTTACCTTAGTAAAAGTACAGTAAATGCACTCTATTCAAAATCTCAGTTGAGGAAAATTACAGAAGAATTACTAGCAAAGTCATATTAAAAATATTAAAAGTAAAAGTACTCCTTTAGGATTTTCTGTCATTTTCTGACATTATTAGAATGTGGAACAGTGTTTAAGCACCATTTCACTGTTTGAGGTGTGGCTGAGTTTAACTACATTTAGATCCTTAATTTTTTGGACAAAGGCACATTTTTCGTTTTGCCTCTGTACACCACTACGATGGATTTTAAGATGTGATTGAAGTGCAGAATTTCAGCATGAATTCAAGGGGTTTTACAAAAATTTTGCCTTAATTTTTTAGGGTTTGCAGTCATTTATATACAGTTTTCAGAGGCTCAAAATGCATTGGACAATTGACTGACAAGCGGTTTCAAGGCCAGGTGAGGTCTGTTTCTTTATCATGTCATGAAAAATGAAGCTGATAAAATGTCTGGCATTGATGCCAAATTTGCATTTGGTAGCTTTTCACTAGAACTCTTAATATGAGGTCCAAAGAGATGTTGATGCAAGTGAAAGAAGCCATGATCAGAGAGACAGCAAAAACTTCTGTTAACCATAATCTAGCTCTTTCTTAAAAAGAATTAAAGCACCGGCCAGCTCAGCAACACGAAAAGGACTGAAAGACCACAGAAGCCAGCTAGAGTGCATGATGACAGAATTATTTCCATGATTAAGAAAAAGGACTTCATAACATTTAACCGAGTAAAGAACAATCTCGAGGAGGTAGGTGCATTGTTGTCATTGGCTACAATCAAGAGACACAGTCAGGAGAGTAAATCCAAAGGGTTTCAGCAAAATGGATGGAACAGCACTTTTCAGTGCTGAATAAATGAATAAAGACCCAAAAAGCATACTGCGAAAACAACCCGAGCACAGCATCTGGTGATGTCCATGGGTTCTAAAAACAGCTAATACATTTTTTTCTTAAGTTGAAACTGAAAGTGGAATTTTCTTACTTACTTACTTTCCACCACTGCTTGACTTTTTTTTTTTTGCTACACTTCCTTGTTTTCTCATGTTGCAATGAGTGAGGTTTGTAACGTGACTGAAGCTTTAGAGGAAGATGTACTCATGTTCACAGATCTGAGCTCAAGAGTTTAACTTTTAATTTTGTGCAAATGATCCATACAGTAAACTACATTTTAGTTTTGATTTTTCCTTTGAAACTTTGAGGGTTCCTTGGAACTGCACGGGACCATTCATCTTTTTCACCATATTGCTGTTTATACTGTTTTTAATGCAGTGCTAGTGGGCGGTTGGAGAGTTTTTCCTCTTTAGTTTGGAGGGAGCTGATGTGCTCATGGTGTCTTTCTGGGCTATTGGGAGAAATGCTGTCTGCGAGTGGCCGGATAATCCCCCTAATTGCACTGTACTAACATTATTTGCACCTTTACACAATATCAAATCTGCGTCAGTAGATCTCTGGTCACATGCTGCGTTATTTGTTCCTGTTAATACCGTTTCTATAATTCACTCCTTCCAAATTTAAATGTTCAAAATATAATAATAATAAGATATAAATGTTGCTTCTCTTGTAGCTATATTAAAACAGATGCACAGGCAACACCTCAAATGCACATGTACCGACCACCATGCATCCTGTGGTGTCTCTTATGTTTGGCAGTGCGGAAGACACAAGCCATTAAATTCAGATTCACGAGTCTACAGAACTCTGCATTTTCAGTGGTTAAGTCTTTCAAGACCCATTTTCCCTCAAGTGTCTGTAGAAATTAAAATAATCTATTATTGGATACTGACACAGTGTAAAAAAGGTCCACGGACCTCTCCATTATGAAGGAGACATCTGCTGTCTTAGTCCTGCCCCACAAGGGTCTCTGTGTCTCCCGTGTCTTCTGCTGCTTGTATCTGTAAAGGTCAGATAAGAGACTGGTCACAGCAGGGGCAGAACAGTCCATTGTGCAGTCTTCCAATTCATCATAGGTTAATCTGTAATATTATTAATGAGCTAATGTGCCTGGCAGACTTCATTAATATCAACTGGCATGAGATTATGCAAGTTCTTCTGGAAGTTGAATTGGGTTTTCTAGGAAATTACCCAAGGCAATTTGTAAATTCTGTAGAAGTGACAGGTGCTACAACCTCAGTGTTTTGTTAAACACCAAGTTTTGTTAACAAAGCTGCTTCTTTGAAAAGGCTGGTGACTGCTGGTATTGTTGTTTTGGAATGGCTTGATGAATGCTAAAATCATAAAAAAAACAAAACAACTGAGAGTCTTTCCTTTTCCTCATCTGTACATTGTCCATGAGTCAGCAGTAAAGATCATCATTAGAATTTCTTAGAAGCAAAAAACAAATGTCTAGCTTATATTGCATTTAGTATGGAATCTCTGTTCTGAGAACATAAAAATGATTAAAGTATTGTGTCTTACTGTAGGACATCACTTGTGAAATAGTCTACAGATGGCTGTTCCACACTCATGTGAGATGATGAGTCTGTAACACTAATACACAATGATGCCCAGCTTCTCCAAAGTTCTCCATAGCAGCTGGTGGGAGTAGCGAACATCTGCTTTTTCTTCAGTGTTCTGGCCAAGTTTGGGAGTGTTTTAGATCCTCAGGCGTTGGCCTCAAACGACCCAGTCTAACATGTGTGTGTTGATCTTGTAGTCCACTGAGGCCACAAACTGAGTGGAGTGTGGTTCTGGATAAAATGTGCCTGGATGTTTATATATTTTCTCTACACCCCCAGACTGTGTATTTGCAAAGCTGCCATTGGGCCTTTGGAGGGGAGGCGATAGGCAGAGTAGCACCTGTGCTTGATGTAATGTTTGTGTTGGAATGATGGCTTAAAGTTTTTATGTTTCATTTTATTGATAGATGCCTATGTTTACACTATATATCAACACAGTAAAGCACACCAGTGTTAGGAATATATTTCACAAATTCCCATTTTATGGCAACATTTTTCTCTGTATTACATACTACCACATACCAAATCCAATAACGCCACAGCACTTTATCAATGCTAATGCAGTGGCTGTTTAGTAGATGTTTTTCAAACTAGAGTAAATTGTACTTTCATACAGTCTGTAGTTGGACTTTATGATTTGTTGAAAGTGCGCAAAAAGTTTAAGTATTTCATAATTACAATTATGAAATACTGAGTTCATGTTAAAGTACTTCAAAGTTAAATTGATGTAAAAAATCAGACTCTCCAGTCTTTTTCATTTTTTTTCACCCTCTGTGTATGCTTCCATACGTTTTTAAGTTTTTTTGGGTTTTTTTTGCAGAGGAATGAGAGGTCCCTGGGTCCCTCGACCACCAAGGTGTTCCATCTTCTATGAATCTGATTGAGTCTATTTATCTGTTTATTTTTCAAAACCTTTACGGAAGGGAAGCTCATCAACAAGAGCAATTTATCCACAGCTACATCAGTGCCTCAGCTGCATGCTTCGAGCTAAATGCTGACTTCTGCATGTTATTATATGCTCACAATGCAAACACGGCATCTTAGCTTGGTGTATTAATATGCTAACATTTGCTAATTAGCAAACTACGGCTCGTGAGTGAGTCGCTTTCACGTCTTTGAGGAGCAACACTCTCCGGTGCCACCGCCCCCCAGTTACTTAACGTGACCTTATGTTTTGCTCAGTGAAATCCCTTGAGCAGCTTTTGTCACATAATGACCTTTCATACCTGGCCCACAACACCACAACCCACTATTTAATTTTATCTGCCACCCTCAGGGAAACCTGCTCCCCCGAATATCACTCCTTTCCTGTGGGTACTCTTCTGCAGTTGCAGTCTTGTTAATCTTTCCATGAAATAATTTCAGAATTTTGCAATTGCCCCTCTCTGTTAGATAAGAGCATCACGGTTCTGGAAAGGTCAGTATTTGTATTAAAGACAGCAGAAATGTGTTTATTTTTGCACTTGGGTAGAAACAGAAGTGTATTTGTCTTTGGGTTTTCGGGTTCATTGGATTTAATGTTAATGCACTGAAGACATTACCATCTATTATATTAAACAATTATAATAAAGCTACAGCAAAGCGCCATTTTATGCAAGGAGATAAATTAATTCTTATTCTAATATCTGTGATTATTAGAGCTGTTAAAGTCTATAATGTATAGTAAATGAGTTTGCTTTTTCACTCTTACAGCTCAAATTACTGTGATAAAACTGACATACACTATAATAGATTAACTTGCTGAGGAAGGTTTTAAGTTTCAGAGAGTGAAGTAGCAAAAACTAAAATTAAAAGATATATCACAAAAATCTTAAAATGCCTGATAAACCCTTTTCCCTTAGATAAGAAAATTGCTGAACATTGTACAAACCCATTGCCTGGGTCAGCACCTTTTCCTGATATCTTGACTGTCAGCCAGGCAGAGCACCAGGCACATGGGCCGCTAGGCTCTGGACAGCTTGTGTCTGTCATGAGTAGTTATGTGTACGGTCCTGATTGTTTGGGAAGAGAGCCAAACCTGCTGCTGTGCTGTGGATGAGAGGTGGTATGGATGAGATGTTGTTTGTAGGAGAAGAGTGGAGAAAACAACCTCTATCAGGCCTACACACTGTGCTATCATATCCAACACATCCAGCCTCCAAGTAAAAGAATTCTGCAGGAATTTGTCATTGAAGCACACAGGCAGGTTTTACAGTAGAGCAGTGTACTCTGTCTCAACATACATTTACTGTAGTGGAAGGTACTGGGGTTTAGTGCAACACCAGTCGCAGAACAGTAATGATGGTGTTGCATTACAGATGTACTCCTCTTTTTAAAAAAAACCCAAAGTATAACCTCAGGTCTTCTGGCAGGCATGTGGATGACAGGGTTCACACTTTTACAGTTTTGGGTCTCCTTGGAAAAAACTTGTTTATATAAAACTACTCCCCTTTTTTGAAAATACTACTTATTTGAAACTTGATGACATTTTCAGATTATTATTCTTTTAAGCTGGTCATTATTTTATTTGCTTGCACATATGTACTGCACCTACTCTTTAGTGAAATCGTACCACGTTATGAACAGACTAGAAAAATCTGCTGTCTCTTATTCATTTTAAAAAAATATATAATATCCATATATTTCACTCATATAATGGATATTGATTTACTGTACATGAGTCCACATCATCACAGCGTCTGGTCAATATATTTGTCACTATATAGAATAAATATCTTCAAAGCAATGCAAGGCCCTCTTGCCGAGGGAAATAATCTCTTCAAATTGGGATGAGGGCAGCTGCTTTGAGACGTCTGCGTGAAAGTGAAGCCTTTTATTAATGAAAAACCAAAGAAACTGTTGTTTCTTGCCACACAGAGTTGCAAAGATGATAAGCTACTCTCAGAAACACTGAAACAGAAACAATTTATTTTCTTAATAAAAGAAGCCGTCACCTTTATTTACATCCTTATTAGCATAAACGTGTCTGTGAATCAGTCTGGTGGCTGTTTTGCAATTAACTGTGTGTTGTAACTTTTCAGTAGTCAAACAAACTTCTGCTTGAACAGCGGCTTGAAAAATTAATCAGGACTTTAGTTGTGGTTTATTGACTTCCTGCCTCCGGGAATAATGTGGCAAATTTTGCGGCTCATTGCTCTAATCTGGTTTGATTACATGAGGAAAATATAGACATTCAAAAGTTCATGTTTTTTTTTAAATCAGTGTTCTGTGGAATAAAAAATTTTCATGATCTATTTTAAGTGACTGGTGGCTTTTTCTTTCTTTCTTTGAACCTTTGATCTTGATATATTTCCCCATCCCTGTATTATTTTGTACAGGCGTTTGGGCAGACAAAGCCTTTTATGGTTGTTGATCATATCCCACCTAAAATAATCTTTGGAGAATACACTTGTTGACAATACCGGTAACTCATTCAACTGCTTCTGTGTGAGCTGTTGAGTTTACAAGCTTTATCATTGCTCTCTTAGGGTTATGGGTCAAGGACACTCCAGTTGTTTCTTCATGTTACAGTTACATAAGTTAAGAGAGACTTTTACTATCTGATAACTGTTTTGCTATAGCACTGTGAAGCAACGTTCGGATTTGCCTTATGGGATCTTTTAGAGGCATATATGTAACCCTGTCAATATAGTTTTCATAAATCAGAAATTTGGTTTGGGCATTACATCTGTATACCTTACCGACTGAAAATTAGAAAATGTGCATCTTCTTCAAGCCTTGTAGAAATAAATTATTGTAAAAGCTGCATTAAAGTAGTTGTGCTAACTCCACAGCCAGAGATTTATTCCCATGTTTGCTTATCTTTAGGGGAAAAGGTGGACAGATTTGTTCTTTTCCAGACTCTTCAAATGAATCAGATTTCTTTCGGTTCTGTGGCGTTATTGGACCTTTTTTGCTTGTTTGGCAAATGTGTAAACCACTGCACTATGGAGCCACTGAGTCACACAATAGAGAGATGCAGAAAAACGAAAAGAATTTTTACAAAAATGCTCTTTTAGTTGGTGTTTGAAATGTTCCTGTTTGTATAATGGTGGTTTATGTTGGCAATTGTAATTGTTGTGCTACATTGTGGTTTTCCAACCTTTGGTGGGCTGGCTGATAATTTTTTTTTTGACTCCAGCTGTATTTGTGTATGTTAACACCGTTGAGTCTGCAATGATGGCGTGAACAGAAGTGTTAAAACTGAAGAGAGATGATCCTTTGGTTTCATTTTGTGCTGTTATATCATAATATGACATAACCATTGGATGAATTAAATACACAGTAGTGCGTTCTTTCCTTGTCATGCTCGCAGGCCACGCAAAATGTTACCAAAACCTGCCACTGAGAACCCAGCCGTAGAAAGATGCAAGTTTCAGATTTTCTTGGGAACAGCTTTAATGTGTTATTTGACTTAAGGTACAGCTACCAAAAGCCTCAGCTTATCCATTTCAATGAAGAAAGATGCAGTCATCCTCCTGCAGCTCCCCCCTCTCTGTTTTAAGCCCATCCTATCAGTAAATATAAGCATATGCATGTGCCTGGGCTTCACTCACTGTTCTCTCTGGCAAATGTCCTTAACCAATTTACAACATCACTTTTCATCTTCTTTGTAGACTTTTTAAGTCTTTTATACTACTTTACAAAGTATTATAAAATATTTGAGTATTATACATACTCCCCAAAGGAACTGTGATTGGCCAAAGTCTCCCACCACTGGCTAGATTCTCTAAAGCATGAAAACAGAACCCAGAGGAGGAGCTGGCGTTTAGTTCCCTCACAGACTACTGAAGGTTATTGTGGCCTTTATTAAGGTTATTAGGATTTTATTTATCCAGTAATTTCAAAAACATGATGTCTTTTGTTACCTTCCACAACTTTGAGTACTTTTTGTCTATTTTTGTCTGGTGGTGTTTGGTGTCTTGAACAGGAGCACAGAAGATGACATGCTTTATATTTGCTGTTATTTATTTTTCAAAGGGAGTTTGTAGTTGACTAGTAACGTACTTCCCAGTGTTAAGGTCACAGTGAGTCAGAGTGCAGATAAGATTAGCCTTGGTGGGTTTGTTGACTTCTGGCTACTACCCTGGCACACACACACATACACGCACACACACCCTCTAACAGCTCAGGTCACTCCAGATTGCATCAAAGGTCTTTTAGCATTGACATTATCATTGTATATTATAGTAAGGTAGTGCTGTGGGATGTGGGGCTATAGTATGTGTATGTTATGGGGGGGTCTTCTGTTATCTGCATGCATATCTGTCTGACCCATCTATCTACTGTTTACCTGTTCGTCCTTTCCTAAGGGTATCGCCTGTCTGTCAGATTGCATGTCTCTCCTCGTTTTCATTTTAGGTCACTCTGTGCTGTCTGTCACGGCAGTTTGAATATAACTTATTAGAGGAAAGAGCATATCTGTATATAGCAAACGGCTGCTGGGAATACCTTTTGTATTCTTTCTCCACACGACCATTACCTAGAATTACTTAATTTTTGGAGTACCTCGGCCATGATGCAATTAGAGAACAGCCCTAAATATCATGCAACAATGAGCTACACACAATTGTTTGTGTTTGTTAGTTTCACATGCTTTTGCGACATAATTTTAAGAATTCAGTATTTGCTCTGTGCAAATTTCTCATGTCTGATTAAACATCACACATCTCAGAGTGTTAGCATGCAGGTAACATGCTAACACTTTGGACGTTATTTTCTCTCGGCTTGTTCCTTTTCAGTCCTCATTTCTCTTCCTTGGTGAAATAGAACATAGGGGCATTTCCTTTTACCACCTTGTATCTTTTTTTCCTCATCAACTCATCAACTCTACATTTCCTTTTTCGCTTTGCGCCTCCCTGCGCCTCTTTCCTGACCCCTTTCTCTCTACCTTGCTTCCTATTTATCATTTTTACTTTTGTGTTGCATCTACTTCTCACATCCAGTCCTCCTCCTGAGCCTTCTTAGTCTTCTCTCCTCATTTGTCACTTTTCCTTGTGCCTCTGTCAAGTTCCAGCCCTAATTGAGCTTCTTTTCCTTTTTTTTTAAATAACCCCTGGTTTCTGTCCCTCTCTTTACTCCCGGCACTCTTCTAGTTTTCCCTCCCCATTCACCTTTTTCCTGACTTCCTTTGACGTTTGAAGGAGAGTGGGGATCCACTCAGCTGACAAAGAGAGAGGCAGTGACGTCACAGCAGACATGATACACCAGCATCTGCTCTGGTCTAAAAATACACACCACAGGGCACACACAGTCAGTCTGCAGCTGCACTCAGCGTTTGTTTTCACCTCCACGCTCTACTGAGATGGCCCAGCTTTTACACAACTGGGGCTTGTGGACATGCTGAGCTACATGCTGCTGGCCTACAACTGAACACCCAAGATGTATTCAGATATTAAGACTCTAGGTGGATGCAGGTGTAGGTTTGTTGATATGAGCCCCACTGAAGCTGCAAGCACTCTCATGTTAAATTGTTCAAAGCCCTTGTTGCAGACTTAATCTCTGGAAAATACTGATAGAAATGATGGCATTTCCACACCTCCACACATATGGAGAACTACAGGTTATAGATCTGTGCATATAAGGGTTAGTGCAAATTAAATCTGGGAGGAATCAAAAGTTCAACAGGAAGATGTGATTGCAGTTGAATGGTTTCAGTTATGTACTGCTGCAATGCTTGTCTATGATTTTTAAAAAAAAAAAGCCAAATAAATGTATAAAAATCCGTATTCATCACTTAATACTCAGCTGCTCATTTTGGGCCTTGACACTCTAAAACCCATTCCTTCCTCTTTTTTCCCCATTTAATTAGTAATGCTGTTCTGAAGTTTAGATTTGATAGTAAACCGGTTTGAGGATGGCCACTCAAACTTTCAGCGCCTGAAAAAATTCTCAGCATTTGCAGCAACACATACTTTATCACTGTCCATGACCTTTTTGAGCAAGGGGCACCTGTATCTTTGCTTTGTCCATAATAGGGCAGGATTGTGTGAGTATACTGTAGTAGTTCTTTGGTGCTGAGTGGGTGTTAAGCCTCCCTGACCCCGTGTTTGTTCCCCGAGGCCATGACTGTAAATAAGAATGTGTTCCTAGTGAAGTTGCTGGGCTGCATAATTTATTTTATTTTATTTGTAACTGCACTGCTTTTTTAAATTTATTTTTACTACATATATAGTTCTGTCTTTGGTTTTTCTATGCTATCAATAATAAAATGATTTCTAAAACTAACATCTGAAAGTCCAGCAGGACCATTTAAATTTTTCCAGTGTGGGATAAAGTGTGTCTGCACACATTTCTGAGAAATGTGGTCATTTCTCAAGTAATGCTCATCTTTCTCCTTTTTTCTCCATTGTGTGCTTGTATGTGTGCATGTCATTTGTCTGTCTGTGGTTGTTGCTGGCGTGTAACTAGCGAAGTGGAGCAGGCAGGTCTGTCAGATTTGGAGATCATCTCCCAGCCGGTGGAGGATGAGAACCAGTGCTTGGCTCCTCCAGTCCAGCTGGTGAGTTTTGGCTACAGAGATCTGCCCCTCGCAGCTCTGGACCTCTCCCTGGCTGGCTCTCAGCTGCTCTCCAACGCAGATGAAGATGAAAACAGGGAAGGGTGAGTGAAACTTGTGTTTTATATATACGTATGTAAGATTTTGTTTCTCTAAACTCTGTGCAGTCCTTTGAAAAACTAAATACAACCTTACTGCTTCTATAGGAATTAAAAGGGCAAATACCAGCCAGGTACTGCTAATTAATTGCACTCAATTAATTGATTGAGTGTGAGCACCTCTATAATAGCAGAGGTTTTGGCTGTTTGGGGAACAGAAGCAGCAGGTATGTTTTGACACAAATCCAATGAGAAAAAAAAATGATCAGCAATAAACTTAAAGAAGCTTTACCATTAATTTGTCCCAGGTGAAAGCTTCTTCTCTCTAAGAAGAAGATGGCCAGCACAGCTTAGGTTTGTAAAGCTGCATCTGAACAAACCACAAGACTTCTGGAACTATGTCCTTTGGACAGATGAGACCACAGTGGAGACGTTTGGTCATAATGCACAGCGTCACGTTTGGCGAAAAACAAATGCAGCTGATCAGCACAAACACCTGATATCAGCTGTCAAGCATGATGATGGAGGGGAGATGATTGGGCACCTTGCAGTCACTGAGTCAGCCATCAACACCTCAGTTTACCAAAGTATTCTAGAGTCAAATGTGAGGCAAACCACAGAGGTTAAAGGTGGTTCTACCAAGGTACTGAATCATGAAGTGTACTCAGTTTTTTACAGGACTGCAAAGAGTTCTGGTTCTTCTGTAAATTTTAGGTGCAGTAAGTGTTTTACAAACCACCATTCTTAATATTATTTAGCCAAACTTCTGTTCAGCGTGTCATCACTGATGCTGTTCATGTGATGCAGGTTGAGAATTTTGCAGACTTCCATCTGTATGCACTTATGCTATTATATTTATATTTTTGCGTACTGTACATATATGCATGTCTGCACCGTATATTTCGAGGGACGTCAACATTCCCATTTTAAGAAGATTATCACACGGGTAATTAAAGCTGCTGTCTCTGGATTTTGCAGCTAACAATATACATTTTTACAGTTTACATCAAACAGCAACCACTGTTTGCAGGCATAAACACCCACAGTAACACACACATGCACACGCCCCATCACACTTGCATAAATGCCACATGGTATGCAAGATTATCATCCATCATGTGTTAAGTCTCCCTCCCCAAGTCCTTGACTTGCTGTCCCCGGTGCTCAGTATTGCATCCATTTATCATTAACTGACAACCCTCTGGGTTGTCCAGCGTCCATAAGTTAACTGAGATCAATTCATCATTTCAGACTAAATATCTGCCCTCCTCGCCCTGCCTGCTGACAATAGGAGCCTTTATTCTAAGTGACATTTTACAGTGCATGAGCCAGAAGCCGATAGTATCACACACTTAATTTCTTTTACTGTCTAACTATACATGCTGTCATATTTAATCACTTTATTGGGTCCTACTCACTTGATCAAAAGCTGGCAGTTTAGGGTTATACTGCACTACACTTTTTTTAGTGTTTGATGTTTGAGTAATTTAAATCCTACAAATTAGAATTTTTTTTTTGGTCCGTATTATATAGTAACCAGTCATAATGACCTTGTGCTTTTTCTTTCATTCATACCTTTCCCTATGACTGAGAATGCTGAACTGTTACATCATTCTCAGGTGCACCTCGCAGAAATGGGACTCAATGTTTAATAAATGAGATCCTTTCAACTGCAAGTTCCAGATTATTATAACGCACTAAGGTGTAAAATGTTAACCATGAATTATACAGACAACAAAAAACAGCGACTCAGTCTCTGCACAGCCATTTCCATTGAAGGCTATGATACTTATGAACTGCTAATCACAACCGTTGTTATTTTGTCCTCTAACATGATTGTACAAAATGCAGGTTTGACATATGGATATGAGGTCACGTCACAGCTGTCTTTGAGATTAGTCACAACACACTGACAATCTTTTTTTTCACCGTGCAAAATCTGCCCGCTGTCCAATATTTGCGTTCTGTCCAGCAACTGTGACTCAAACCTGGCTCTTGGTGTGAGATCTCACTAGGATGCACATAAACACCATAAGCTGTAGTACAGGATCCAAAACATGCACACACACAACATATCCATACATGCCGCCTCATCCAAGTACTCCGTTTGACACCAAATCAGGTCTCACTCCATTGGTTCCCTTCAGTTAGCCTCTCACGGCCAGAAACAGATGGATTTCACAGACGCACCGTGCTGACACTCACACTGTGCCGATATTACAACCAGTACAGTCCTTGTGTGTCCTATTCCAGATCAGGGTCAGTGGTACCATGTATTTCCATCCCTGCGCACAATGGATAGTTGTATTGGTGTTTGCTGTGAATGTGCTTTGGTACCATGAGCTCACTGTCTGGATTTAGTGTTGTTAGGAAACACTTTGTACAGAGATGAATTATGAATGCAACATTTCCTGTTGTAGCTCAACCTGTGACATATACCTGTAAGGTATTTCTTAAACTGGGAGCTATCCAGTAACTGGGTCACGTCCCTGCTGTTGTAATCACAAAATGAGAACACCAGTCTCTTCAAATGAGCCTGGGTCCGAGGGCATGAGACTAAATTTCTCCTTCTGGTCCAGATGCGTGAACCCCTGTTGTAACAACAGATTTAGCAGACACCATTTTGAAGGTTATTTTACCAGTGGGCTCGATTTACTCAAAATGCGCTTAGTGTGATGAGGTCACTATTTCATATTCAAGCCATTAGTGCAAAATGCCTGCCTGTAAAAATGCTGCCAGTGGGAGCTGTAAAAGTCATCATTCTTTCTTTTAGCTTTAATGAAATTCCGTTTAAATACACCAGGCATGAGCTTCAGTAACATGTAGGGATGGCACGATACCACTTTTTCATGTCCGATACGATACAAATCCGATCTTTAAAAAAAAAACAAAAAAACAATTGTTTTTAAATGCCTGGATACATTTTACATAAGTCAAAAGTCTCTCACAC
>JAVDPK010003188.1:102854-125158 GCA_034780415.1 Cichlasoma orientale
CCGATATCCGATCCAGTAATTTAGGCCAGAATCGGACCGATACCGATACTGAATATCGGATCGGCGCATCCCTAGTAACATGTACAGTATGTTGCATCTTCTCTAAACCTATACTAATCCTTCAAATGAATCAGTGTTACCAGTCCTAGTGTCCGGCCTTTGTTAGGATGCTCCCATACCTCTCCTTTTGTGGTGAGTGAGTTGAAATTTCAAGAACCTTCACTGTTTATAGATCTCGTCTCACACTTTTTTCCAACCCGTGAGATTTTGAGATAGAACAAAAGCACAGTGAAGTAGTGACAATCAGAGAAGAGAAATCCAGAAAATGTTTAAAAAAAAAAGAAAAAAAAAAGAAGCATCTACTAAGATTAAGGACATGTCATTAGAAAATGCAAAATGTTGCAAATGTGTCTGAATGAACGCGTCACTCAGCCTGCCACCCTTCAAGACCTGAATCTATTTTATTCTGTGGATTTCAGCACCACTGGGCTTTCGGTGATTACGCCTGTGCATCCGTCTCCTCATTACCGTATCGATCTACCTTTCAAAGAGACAGCGGCCATTAGCCCTCCTTAAATGACATTCACAAACATCACGCCCCGTGCCCCATCATCATGTTTTACTGTGTTCTCCTGCGGCTGTGGCCAGCTTTCTTAAATCAGTGCTCTAACATCACCTCCCTGCGAGTTGACTTTGTTGGGTCGTAAAAGTGTGCAAGCACCATCCTGCCCATATCTGTCTTCGCTTTCAGAATGCAAATGGGAAACACTGAAGTGCATCTAGCAGAGTGACTGATGGCTAAACTCACCTTTAGGGAAATGGGGCAGGGGAAATGAACCTTTCTTATGGGCGTAAGGAATGATGAAGTGACGTTGAAAGGAGGCAAGACAGCGGCAGTGCGATGGCAATTCACAGCCATCCAAATGAAAATGTATGTCAGAAAGAAATCTGTTGGCTGCTTCGCTGACTTTACCTGGGAAAGTCAATTGTCACCAATGCCGCACGTCTGCAGACCCTGCCACTTTCAGCCTGCATTAGCTGGCTCATTGGCTGTCTGAGAGTGAAGGAGCGTCATGAGGAAAACTGTGCGTGGGAAATATTTAGGCATGCTCTATAGTGATGTTTGGCAAAACGAGAGCATGTGCCCATGAAAGTGAGAATGTCGCAAGCATGGTAGAGGTGTTTCATCAACAAGGCGGTGGTTCATTGGCTGAGGAGCTGAAGTTATTTTCAGTGGCAGTTTGGGAATGTGTTGCTGTCAGCAAAACTTTTCTCATCTACTCATTCCAGAAAGAAAGTGGTTGTAAATGAAAAATATGCAAATTCAAACAGATATGTTTTCTCTTTAAAAGACACGGTTTACAGTAAATTTAATGTACCAGCTTGCAGCGTATTTTGAAGTTATTGAACTAATCAGTTTTGTTGACGAGACCCTGGAATGGAAACTCGAAGAAAACCCGCAGGAAAAATAAATCACATATTTATATGTCGGGAGTAAAACAAATCGCCACAAGCGGTCCCCCCCCCCCCCCCTTCTCACAGATTTACAGATTAATTGCAAAATGAAAAGAGGTTTGTGTTATTATGGTTCGCCAATACTATAAAGATGCAGCGTGTTTCATAGCAGGAAGCAAGCAGAGGGGATTAATCAAGAGAAAAGGCTCCTGTGTCAAGCTGCCACTGTGTGATGAAGCACCTACTGTCAGGCATGTTCGCATATCATAGCCTTTAGCATTGTGAAGGTGGAGCTGACCTTACTGCTATCTCTCTCGTATAGTGAGCTCGCAGTCACTCACAGATCGCTCCTCATTTATTTACTTTCCCTCTCTTTTCCTTAAACACACATATATATTTGCATGCGTGAATAGAAGTAGCGTACATAGAGGATATATACACTAAGAACAGAAAGGAAACAAGGCCAGGCCTGAAAAGCTTTCTCATTGCACTGCATAGTGGTTATCTAACCCTCTGTAATCATGGTTCACTTCATATTCCAGTTTATACTGGGCTGTCACACCTCATTAGGAACAATAGTGCTCCTTCATTGATGCTTCTGCACATTTAGATAGGCTCTTCTTTCTCTCTCTTTCACCACCTTTTTACATATTTCCATTGTTTCGCTGTATTCTTGCTTCTTCCCTTATTCTCTCAGTTTCTTACTTGCTTCTTCTCACATTCACTGTCTCATCTTTTTCTGCTTAATTTCACACAAAGTACACCTTCCCATACTGAATACCAATCTGCACTGTAACAAGACTAAGTGCCAAAAAAAGCAACACGATTTTGTATTACTGCAAATCATGCTTTACACACTGACCAAAAATACCAGAGGGACCTTCACAATTCTGCAGGAGCCTCCAGGTTTGTCCTTCAGTGGTGATGGTGAAGAAAGGTGGACAGGTTGGAGATTTCCACCACCAGTTTTCTGTACTGTTGCCTAACAGAATGTTCCTATCAGGAGAGAAGTGGGCGACATTGTGGGAGGTGGTTGTTCTAGCTAGCATCAGGGGGCAGTTGCAGTGTTAGCAGTTTTGGCGCCATGGTAAGTGGAGTGTAGTTATTATTAGAGTTGGGCCCATCCATCTTCCTGTCTAGGAAAAATGCTGGGAGGACCAAGGTGGCGTGGGCTTGTGTTCAGCACTTTCATGGCCGCCCACTCTCCCCATAGTCATCAAGCTGCTTTTGTTTGTTTGCTCACTTTTTTTTTTTTTTTTTTTTTTAGGCTGAAGGGTTCTTTTGGTGCATTTCAGCTTGTATTTGTGTTGGCTGCTGCTAGTGTGTGACTTTGTCGGAAAAACATCATTGGGCGTAACAAAGAACGTCAGAGAAGAAGATCTGCAGGACGGGGCCTTAACTGAAGATTACACCTTTAGTTTAAACTAAATGTTAAACATTGACTGATGATGACTATGTAAATGGTAAAAGTTATTCCAACTCTTCTTAACGGAATTCCATATTTTTTGAAGATTTCAAGCTTTGCTGCATCTCCTCAGAAAGTCTGTTTGCTTTTAAACTCATAAAAAACACATTTTGAACTAAATGGACTATCCCTAAAAATAAATATAAAGACCAACTTTTTGTAAGCCATCTGCTTGATAAAGCCTACGGTGTTTATTATAACACTGTTTAGAATAAAATGTAACCTTCAACTAAAGTACAATTTTGTAGCAAGTACTCAGCCTGCTCAGCTCCTGAAGTCATATCACTGCCAGCCTCTGAGGTCTGATGTGCACATAAAAAGGTATAAGAAGCAGGTCATGGTATGGAGTATGATGCTGACAGTGTGATAAGGGATAAAGGGAAATAGATGATCTTATTACTGTCTGAGAACAAGGGACCTGGATAAAAATTGCAATGTAAAAATATATTAAAATTCAAGTTACCAGGCCAATCCAGCCATGCCCCTGGACTGCAATTACAAGTGCACACCTGAGCAGTGGAATGATGTCACCTCCCATCCTAGTGATGGGCGTATGGTTGCCAGACACGGAGACAGAAGCATATGTTGCTGATACGGCTGGTCCAAATGTGCAAGGAGTCCAGGGTTAGGTACCAACACCAGATGGTTCATCTAAATTTGTAGTGAGCAAAAAAAAAAAAAAAAAAAAAAAAACGGGTGGGGGGTGTAGGGGAAGGAAAAAACAAGCAGCCCTACCCTTTACCACCCAACAGCTTTAGGCCAAGAGTCCAAATGTTCTATTTTGGAAATAACTACTGGCCCATTTGCAAGTTTTAGAAAGTGGTTGATTAAGGAAAATAAGCACTGTCCTCTTCATACAATCACAAACAACTCTGGGATGATTTTGTGGTTGAATTGGTTGTGAGATGACTTTATTTTTAACATAGGCATGAATTAAATTAAATTAAATGAGTGTTTTGAATATTGGGGACTTTTAAAGCTTGCCACATTTCCAATTAAAATATCCTTAGATCACTCTGTAATTGCATAAAAGTGGAAAAAAGTTCATTAACCTGAATTTGGAGGCACGAGATCACCTGCACTGCCTCTTAGTACCTGTGTGCCTCTTTCAGGACTGCATTGGATTGCACTGCATTTTTACTTTACTTGCTTTGGAAGAAAAAAAGATTAAATGCTGAAGTCTTGCTTTTTGGAATAATGCATTCTCTAAAGGATTTCACCCGGTCGAGCCAATTTGGCCCGATTTAATTAGAGAGAACGGAAAGCTATCTGAGACGGCGACCAGGGAGTGACCGTCCTTCCTGTTATCTCCCAGACTTCTTAATTCCTCTGCCAATGGGACAGCTGTAGGCCTGTATAGTGTAGGAGATCATTGTTTGTCAGATAACAGTTTCCTATGAGTTTTGAGGAAAAATTGATATGATAAACATTTAGTGTCAGGGATAGCCCAAAATCTAAACAAAAAATGCTGAAATAATATTTTGATTTTTTTGATTTTTTAAAACAATATCTGTACAGATTATAAATTATGCAGTTTGCCACCTGCAATTCTCTGGTTGTAAAACTTGACCTTAAAGTAAAGTAAATGCTACCCTAATAACTTTATTGGCTCTTTTGCTAGCCTCTGGTCTCATTTAATACAGCATGGTGTTTGTTTTGTAATTTATGGTCCTTATTAGGTTTGAAAAGTATAATAAAGCCTAGTATACTTAATATGGGTCTACCAAGTGATTGAGTGTGCAGGTCCATTAGGCTTCTCAGTCAGATCGACCCCTTTCTTACTCTGTGTGGATTCGAAACTGCTAATTTCAAGACTTCAAGAAAGGGATTCTCCAACCAGCTGATGATGCCATGGTGGCTTTGTCCATCTTTTATATACAGTCTATTTCTATACAACCTGGTATCGCGGCAAAGCTGTAATAGAGCCGCCTACTGTGTCCATTTCATGCTTTGCCTCTCGTAGGAGTGAAATTTGCACGCATGCTGAAGTTGCAGTAACATGAACTACCAGCAGGGTGTGATATTTCATTTCCAGCGAACAACTTTCTACCACCTTTCTATCGAATTTCAGTCATTTAAACAATACTACATTACGAATATTGTTTAACAACAACTAAAGATGACACGAGAGGTGTATGGAGGCCAGCCATCTAGCTTGGTGGCTTTAAATAAAGTATCACACCCTTGTGGTAGTAAAAGTTACTTTAACTTCCTGCAATTTCAGAATGCTGTACATTTCACACCCACGAGAGGCAAAGCATGAAATGAACACGCAGGCAAAATGTGACATCCACACAATTTTCTAGAGTGGATAGGTGGCTCTATTACATGTTACATATATACACAGTCTAATTTAATGTGTGGAGCTGAAATTGTCTAACGAAATCTCTTAAATTTAGATACTTGGCTTTTTTTTTTTTTACGATTTATATTTGGTATTTTAGCCTTTTTTAGACAGGATAGTACAGAGAGTTGACAGTAAAATGAGGAGAACATGGGCACCTGAAGTAGCCTTCAGCATATGGGTTGTCTGCTCAACCAGGTGAGATATAATAATGGCTGATACCTGGTATTTTAACCTATCTCATAATAATTAACAGACACACCTGACATTGCTTATTATGAATTTGGTTTTATTTTGGTTGATGGGTTGGATGATTAAATCTCTTAGTTAGGAACTGACAATTTAATAGGCTGAGACTGTACTGTATATTTGTTTACTCTAGTCACACAGGGCGTGAGTTAAGGTCTAAAGAGACACACCAATATTTCACATTCTGATGTGTTTTATAATATAAATGATTTCCACTGTAATGTGTAACATTATTGATCCTTGAAACCCAGTGCTTTAGAGTGTTTTGCTCAACTGCAGCCTAAGGTGCATGGCCATTTAGCTCTGTTATCAGGAATATTTGAACGCCTTGTTTTGAAAGCACCATGCACAGTCTCATTAGTCTTTCTTGTCCACGTTGTCAGAACCTGTTGGGTTTTGTTTCCTGCATCATATATAAGCAGCAAAATGGCTTGAAATGTACTCAGTTCTGAACTGACATCCATAACTATTTGCAGTCGTGACACTATACTGATCAAGGCTCGCTGATGATTGGGTGCACCGTTATCAGTGCACATATACAGTATGGAATATACACACAGAATACAGAATACACCCAATGCAGGCATACACATACAGACACACACATACTGACCTTCCAGTCCCCTTGTAACATACAAATGAGTCTTTCCTCAGTGCTCCCACAGGACTTCCAGGGAAAGCTGAACACCAGTTGCCCTTGTTCATTGTGTTTTGCACCGCTCACAGTAAACTTAAGCCTCTGGCTGCTGCAGGTTCAGCATAATCTAAAATCTTTCTTGTAGCGTATGCACAACATCAATGTGATGTCTTTCAGCATCAAGCTTAGAGCCTGCTTTCGCTATGCAGCTCTGAAAAGTATAGCATAAAATATACCTAATAATCATATCGCATGCAACTGTATTGCAAAAATAATTACTAGTATGACGGCATTCTGAGCATGTCTGGGGCACAGATTCAAGGATGTGTAATAAGTAAAAACATGAACTGAACTTTACATCCTCAACACATACAACTCTGGATACTGTGGCTCCTCTGAAAAAAAAAAGACTCAAATCAATAGTGCTTGACTCACAAACACACAGCTTAAAGCAGATAACCCGTAAGTTGTACAGAAAATGGTGTCTCACTAATTTAGAACATCTTCATTTAACCTTGAAAAAGAGTTTATTGCTCAATAAAGAAACCCTCCGCATAGCTAGGGCATCATACTATTTCCTCACTAATTGAAGAAAATAAGAACAACCCCAGGTTTGTTTTCAGCACTGTAGCCAGGCTGACAAAGAGTCAGAGCTCTGTTGAGCCGAGTAGTCCTTTAATCTTAGCTAGTAATGACTTCATGAATTTCTTCACAAAATAAAATTTTAACCATTAGAGAAAAAATTATTCGCAACCATCTCACGGATCTATTATTATGTACAGCTACTTTCAATACTACTGTTTAGACTCTTTCTCTCTGATTGATCTTTCTGGGTCGACTTTAGTAGTTACTTCCTCCAAACCATCAATGTCTCTATTAGATGCCATTCCTACAAGACTGCTCAAAGAAGTCCTACCATTTATTAATGCTTCAATCTTAAATATAATCAGTCTATCTTAATGGGCTACAGGCCTTTAAGGTGGCAGTAATTAAACCATTACTTAAAAAGCCATCACTTGAGCCAGCTGTAAATTATAGGCCAATCTCCAACCTTCCTTTTATCTCAAAAATTCTTGAAAGAGTAGTTGTAAAACAGCTAACAGCCATCTGCAGAGGAATGGTTTATTTGAATGGTATATTCTCTGTGCTTGTCCTGTTACACCTCAGTGCAGCGTTCGATACTGCTGACCATAATATTTTATTACAGAGATTAGAGCATGCCATAGGTATTAAAGGTACTGCGCTGCAGTGGTTTGAATCATATCTATCTAGTAGACTCCAATTTATTCATGTAAATGGGGAGTCTTCTTTGCACACTAAGGTTAACTATGGAGCTCCACAAGGTTCTGTGCTAGGACCAATTCTATTTACATTATACATGCTTCCTTTAGGCTGTATTATTAGAAGGCATAGCATACATTTTAATTGCTATGCAGATGATACCCAGCTTTTTCTATCCACGAAGCCACACACCAATAAGTTGAACTGCAGGAATGTCTTAAAGACATAAAGACCTGTGTGACCACTAACTTCCTGCTTCTAAATTCAGATAAAACTGAGGTTATTGAATTCTGCCGCACAGGTCTTGGAAACCACGGTGTTTGGCCAGATACTTACTCTGGATGGCATTATCTTGGTCTCCAGTAGCACTGAGGAATCTTTGAGTCGTTTTTGACTGGGAGATGTGGTTACGTTAACTGGTGATTCTAAATATCCCATAGGTGTGAATGTGAGTGTGAATGTCTGTCAGGTTGGCAACCTGTCAGGCTGTTGTACCCTGCCTCTTGCCCTTTGACAGCTGGGATATTCTCTTCAGCTGATCCAAAATGCTGCAGCAAGAGTACTGACAGGGACTAGAAAGAGAGAGCATATTTCTCCTATATTGGCTTCTCTTCATTGGCTCCCTGTTAAATCCAAAATTTAATTTAAAATCCTTCTTCTTACATACAAGGTCTTGAATAAGAGGGCTAGGTCAGGTGACCCTGAACCCTCCCTTAGTTATGCTGCAATAGGCCTAAGTTGCTGGGGGTTTCCCATGATGCACTGAGTGTTTCTCCTTCACTCATTTCTTTTCACTTTCTATGTGTTTATACACCACTCTGCATTTAATAATTAGTTATTATTAATCTCTGGCTGTCTTCCATATTGCGTTTTTGTCCTGTCTCCCTCCCCTCCCCTCCAACCAGTTGCAGCAGATGGCTGCTCCTCCCTGAGCCAGATTCTGCCAGAGGTTTCTTCCTGTTAAAAGGGAATTTTTCCTTCCCACTGTCGCCAAGTTCTTGCTCATAGGGGGTTGTCTGATTGTTGGCGTTTTCTCTCTGTTATTGTAGGGTCTTTACCTTACAATATAAAGCGCCTGGGGGCAACTGCTGTTGTGATTTGGCAGTATATAAATAAAATTGAATTGAATTGAAAATCTAAAGCCCTAGTTCTTAGCGATAACAATCTAATCTACTTCAATCCTAAATCACTAATTAAGATTTTATAATGTAAAATTTATAAATAGCAGCTACTGGTAATTCCAAAAAACTACAGTCTAATGCTTTGTAGATGCTTTGTGCCTTTTATGGGTCTTTCTTTGTAGGTTGGCTTCACTTTGTGGTTATTCAATGACTTTCCAACAAAGTGCAGTATCAGTCCTTTAATGCAGAGGTTATGACCCTGGCCAATATCAGGATTCAGGTTGTCACTCATTATTTGTTACTTAAAAAAAAAACAACAACAAAAAAACTGTAATGCTTTATGTTACCTAATTACTCCATAGAGAAAGTAATGTGCTACACTACACGTTACATTAGTTTTGCATTACTCTGTAACATCGAAACATGACCTCTGACCTCTCATTCATTGTCAGAAAATTACAGTTAATGGTATAAAATGATACAAATCATTATCCTAATGAGGACTTCCACAAGATCTTTCTTTTAGTGTTTAAGTTTTAACGCAAATCTCATATCAGTACCATTTTTTTCATGAAGGACACTATTTGCATTATAAATCGACTTTGGGTGCTTACCAGTTTTGACCAGCTTACCAGCTACTGTTTGGAGTATATGAGGTTTGTAAACTGTTATTTACGCTGGCATTCTGGCCAGGAATTTGCTCACCAGTTAGCCAATGGCCATATAAACTTTAATCATTTTGCATCTACCAGCATTTGAATGAAAAGCTTTAATGACACTGTATAAATAAGTGAACAATTAGAATAAAAATAATAATTTGCTTGTCTGGCAGCATTGTTGATGTTAGAAGATAAATGCTGTATTAAAAATGCACTCATTATATTTCTTTTTAGATTGCAGAATTTAAAGTTTATAAAGGTTAGTGCCAGTCAGTGAAAGTGCTTTTGGGGTGTTTTGGGGCTTACCTCCTCCTTGCTGATGTGTTGTGATGAATGGTGCATAGGCATTGGTAATGGGGAAACTTTCAAATATAAAATTAATTACCTGCAATCTGACAGCATCAGGAAAACTCAGCATGTATTTTATGCTTAGCTGGTACTCCCTCTTTTCCAGGCTTGCCTGCTGTCAAGCTCTTTCTGTTTTGTATGCTTCCTATCTGGTTCACCATTTCTTTTAGCTGAGACTGAATTTGTCATTAGCGGGTAGAGACTGCTTAAAGGATGCTCATAATCATTACTTCAGAATAAGGTGTCTATCCCTTCTTTTCTTTTTTTGGTTAAAATCTCATTCTGTAATTCTAGCAGTGCTTCACAGCATGCTTTGCAACACATTCTGTAGCAGTTTCTGGTTTATGATGTATTTCTGTTATGAAGTTTATGATGTACTGTTTATGATGTACTTATACTTCTTTTGTCTTCCACTTGTTGAGTTTCCTGAAAGGACATACTGTTTTGGCTGATAGATCTTTGGGAATCACAGGCATAAAATAGCAAACTGTTATGTTAGGCTTTTTTTTTTGTAGATTTAACTAAGAAGTGGGAACAAATGATTTGTTTTGTGAAAGCTGCTAGTAATAAAGTGTCTTAAGATACAATTTAAAACTCGTTCTTTGCTAACTTTTCTGTTATATGTAGACACAATACTGGTTAAGCTGTCTTTTTTATGCGTGAATGATTCGCAGGTCTGTGTAAAGTGGTTCAAGAAACAAAAAAATTATTCAGTCAGGTACAAGGACTGGACTGAAAATGAGTGAAAAAGCAAAAGTCAAAGACAAAGACCAAAAAAAATGTTGAAAGTCCTTCAGAAATCCTGGAGAGCTGCTGCTCAAGATCACTTAAAATATTTACAAGAAAATCTGGCTTCTCTGAATCAAGTACAAAGGAATGAAAGGTGGCTCAAGACTTTTACACAGTACTGCAAATTTGCCTTTGAGTTGCTTTCCAACCTTTTGGTGGCAAAATTTACTCAGTGTGGCTTTAAATGAAGTCATACTAATCAGGATTCTGAATTATTGCAGTACTACTTGGCATTATGATATAAAACTACAGAAATCAGTCCTTTACTCCACCAGCCTCTGCTGTCTTTAGTGCTAATTAACAAATTTAGCAGAACAAATGCAACATTTTTTCACATGCTAAATTAAACCAGCTGCCTCAGACATTTATATTCTCACCTGTAGCTATAGTGGATTTAAAAAAAAAATAATTGAGGGCTGCAGTGCATATGCATGAAAATGGCTCAGAAAGATAAACATTAAGCAAAGAACAACTATTAAATACTAAATTTAATGAACACACCGCATTAGGATTTTTGCTCTGCCTTTGTGTATCTCTGTATGGGTGTAAATGTGTAAATGTGTTTGATCCACTGGGGTCACATTCTTAGCACAGCACTGCAACATAAATAAGTGTTGAGATGATCTCACTTAACTTCACGCTTCTTTTCCCAGGATTAGTTGTCATCACTATTTTCAAAGCACCTCGGGCCACTAGCTAATAATAGAACTCAAGTCAGAGAAAAAACTTATCAGTTTTGGCTAAAAATAAAAATTACGACAGGCGTTGGCCTAATTCATTACATCAGATTTCACGTAATGCATTGCCAAAATTCAGCTGAATTTGTTAAATTGTGGCAGTACAGCTCAGTCCATCAGGTCACTATCACGAATCACGAAAAATGTAAACTATAGTGGCACCAGCTGTGCAAATAACCAGTTTAAACAATTCACACTGAAATGGTAATGGTCCTGTATTCAAATCCAGTGGTTATGGATCCAAAAGGACAATTTATTTAAATATTATTAATTAATATTTTAAATCTTCCCAACTCATAAAAATAATTTTTGATTTTCATCCTAAAAAATGAACAAAAATCAATCCATTAATCCTTATCTTTTCTCAAGCACAATAAAAAGTCCGGAGCTTAAAGTGTCCAACTTACTGTTAGATAATCTGCCAATGGGGCAGAATAAGAGAAAACGTAAAAAAAGAGAAAGAGAAATAAAGCACTTACTCTGTACATTGTACAAAGAGTAAATGTTTAAGCAGCATCTCTCCACTGCACTGGAGTACTTTATCTGATGAGGCCATCAGGTGCTGTTAGACTGACAGTCCCAGTGTTTGGTGGCTCACTCGACATGCCGGTATTGATCACTTTGCTTGATTTAATCTCCCTCCTCTATTTCCCTGTCGAGCTCCTCTCAGTCTCACCAGTCGAGGGGAACACTGACAGCAATATCAACCTGCTAAACGCACACTGGCATCAGAAAGGATGCAGAGAAAGAGAAGGAGTGCAGAGAATAGTGAGATAACAGGAGACAAAAAAGCAAAAACGTAGGGATAGAGAAATGCAGAAAGACCTCTGCGTTTGTGTTCAAATCGTCTGTCATGCAAGTTGACAAAAATCACAAAGGCAGTTTAGCTGTGGTTTGGTAAATCAATATTAGGTTGTGAAAAAGCCAAAACGAGTTTGAAAACAACTGGTTTGAGAGGTGACCTTGTCCACTAAATGTGCTTGTCTGCTACTGACTTGGGCCAGGTGGTTCTGTCAGACTGTCAGGGCCGACGGGGTCAGAGAAACAACATTTGCCACTGCTCTGTTGCTTTAATAAGACTCATTAATATACTGCATGTGTCACCAGCAGCGTCTGACTGCGTCCCCTCTGGGCTGGGCTAGTTTTGGCATGACATGAAGTTAAGGACACACACAGTCGCTGAATTCAGCCTATTTGTCATACGTATCAAAGCTGAGTCTTCAAATCGCCTGCGAACTCTCACCCCGTATTCATCTGTGTGTGCGGATGTGATGCATTGACTTGTGTGGCCTTTTATCCTGTAAAAAGCAGCTGCATGTTATTGATTTTGGGCAGATTGCTCCTCAGATTTATTGCTTTGTTGACTCATTTTAATATTGTCAGATAATAGATTTGATCTTGAATGTCTTTTGAGGCTGAGAGGGGTTGGGTATGAAAAGGTTTATATCACTGGTGCATATATACAAAGCTATAGCAAATGACCTATTAATTTAGTCTGTCAGGGTTGTTGGCCATTGGTTGGATATGCCTTCTCATGCTTATAGCAGATAAGTGTATAGTTTATCCCCCCCTTGTCCAGACACTTTGAATTTAAGGTGTAACATGACTTCAGGATTTTCCAGTGTCTCTTAATGGTCTGTGGAAGTAATAACTTTTATTTTGCTCCATGAGTCGTTCAACAGGCAGCTTGACTGATCACGCAAAAGGTGAGAGCACAAGAGAACCCAGTTTAGATTTGTGCTTTCTGTTAGCCATTCAGCTTTAGCTCAATTTCCAACATAAAATGAACTAGCCTGTCCTTTAACTCTTCCATGAGCTTCAGGGTATGCCTTCTTTTAGATGTTCACGTGCAGTTCAAGCTTGGATTTTTTATTAGAAGAAAATCAAACCCATGCATTCTGTTAGCTTACTAACCTTCTGATTCAGTGTGTAGTTTGCTAGTTTATTGGAGCTCAGTGGAAGCATTTTTTAAAATTATTATGATAATGATTTTATTAGAGGAAAGGAAGGTTTTGTAAAGAGCTAGACACGGCAGGCTCCTCTGCTATCTAAGGTAACTAATGTTAAATGCCAAAGTAACATCAGAAATAATATGATGCCAGTGAAATTTACATTATTCAAGTATCTCTCCCCCACATTTAAGGCTGGATTAGCAGCAATTGCTAATATCTGCTCCACTCACTACTGCCTTTTTTTTTAAACTTCTCTTTTTTCCTTCTTCTTGTTTCTAATCCAAGAAGGATAACTCCTCTTCATTTTTGCTTAGTGGCTTTTCTTGTTGCCATTAAGTTTGTTTAAATAGAATCATGCATGTCCACTTGCAGCAGGAGTGAGAGGACTCAGGTGGACCCCCCCTTAGGGAGGTCCACCTGCAGCTGCTGTAGTGGGGCCCCAAGCAATTGCATGCCTTGCATGGTGGAGAATAGTGGAGGACATCATCTCCCCATTATAATATGCCATAGAGGGGGTCTCTGGGAAAATACAGACTAAAGAAATTATATNNNNCCCGAGCTTGAAGGGCAAAAAGACCGCCCGTAGGGGCGAGCTGGGATTATATATATATATATATATATATATATATAACTTTTGCCTCCTTGCAGAGGTTGAATGAAGCATGAAATCGTTTGATGCACTTTTATGGACTATCAGATCATATGGCAAAATTTTGCTAAACCCTAATCTCTAGAAATGAAGTGTATTTCCACCAGGAGCATGTCTGAATCACTCGAAGGCATGGAGCAGTATTTCCAGTATTTCCGAACTACCCTTACTTGCATTACTTGAATTAACAAGAAGCTACTGTATGTACAGTATTTAATATTCACTGTAGATGAGACAAGTTTGGATCAATTCAGCCTTGAGTTATGGCTTTTTTTAACCACAAGGAATTAAATGTAGTGATAAGTGTAAATCTCTGTGTCTTGTAGAAAATCTGTTTTCACAGGACTCTATGCAGTTCTGTGAAAAACCACGTATACCGTTGCTGTTGGAGCAGGTGTGTGTTACAACAATGCCTCAATTTTCCCACTGGTGGATGTTCCTGCAAATTCACCCCAAGGTCAGAATGCCCAGAGGAATTGTAAAAAACAAAAAACAAAAGCTCTAATTCAGCTTCTGAAAAAAAAAAGTCCTTTGGATAGACAAGACCAATATGAAGATGTTTGACCACAATGCACAGTGCCACATTTGGCAAAAACCAAACGCAGCATATCAGCACAAACATTACATGCTAACTGTCAAGCACGGTGCTGGAGAGGTGATAATTTGGGCTTGTTCTGTAGCCACATGGCCTGGGCACGTTGGAGTCGTTGAGTCCACCATGAACATTTACAAAAAAAATATTCTAGAGTCAAATGGAAGACCATCTGTCTGACAGGTAAACCTTGGCCAAAATTGTGTCATGCAAAAGGACAATGATCCCAAGCACAGCGGAAAGAAGGAAAAAAGGAAAAGAATCACGGTGTTGCAATGGCCCAGTCAAAACTCCATACCTCAAACTGATTGAAATGTTGTGGTGGGACCTTAAGAAAGCTGTGTATAAACAAGTGCCCACCAACATCAATGAATGGAAACAAAGTTGTAAAGAAGAGTGGGCCAAAATTCCTCCTCAACAATGTGAGACGATAAAGCCATACAGACAATGATTGCTTCAAGTTATTCTATAATATAAGAGGTTCTATATGCTACTGAATCATGGGATGTACTTTGTTTTTCACAGACCTGCATAGAGTTGTGATTTGGGCTCATATATTTGAGCTACTTGAGAGGTGTTAACATTGTCTCTAAAACAATGAAAAAGTAAATGTATTAAAAATATGCATCATAAATAGATCACTATTTTGCTTATTGCAAGATGCCCAGGTGTTCTGGCATATTGAGTGGTACACATAATGGCATCATACCTGGCATCCACAGAGTCTCTGCAAGACTGGTGGTGCAGATTCTACACCATCTGGAGCTTGCACACTTGTGCCACCCCACCCAATGCCAAGAAGATGATTGCTATCAGCATGATTATGCCTTTATTACATTAGCCATGCATTGTTTACAGACTTGTGGCTCTACCCATGCCAGACTATAAGGAATACTTCTATGTGAGAAAGCAGTGGGAGGGTGGAGTGATCAGCTCGACAGCTGCTGAAACATTTTCCTTATTGCTACATAAATATGCCACTGTGGGAGGAAACCATGAAGAGGGACCTTCTGAAAATGTTTTTGTTAGGATTTAATACAGTTTCCTCTTAAGTGATATGCTCAATTCAACTGCGGATGATAATTTTGCAGGTTCTGTTTCAACAGTTTCAACTTGATCAAATACCCAAAGAGACACGTGTGTAAAGTGGCAAAGATACGTATTTGTAAGTACGCTTAGAGTTAATGCTTCATTTGTATCATCCCATTCAAAGGCAGGATAAAAAAATATATATATATATTTCAAGGATACAACCAAATTCCTCCAACAGGGAGAGTGAAGAATTTACATATAACTTCCATGATGAATACAGCAAATTCATTTTGAAGATGTGGCGAAAATGGAGCCATTTTGCCACCATTGCAGCTCATATTAGTGCCACGCCAAGGAATGAAGACATGATCAGAGGAGGGAAATGCTCTGCCAATGTCTGTCTCTTCCATGCCAGAGCATGGGGAGAAGGGAAAGGTGGTGGGCAGAGCCAACTTTCCATACCAGCTGGAGAGCTGGTGAAAGGCATTGTCTCTCTCAGCTCCTACTGTCAGCCCTTGTAATAGGTGATCTGTATGACCATCCCACTATTTCAAAATAGCATTAAGTTATCTCGCCAGACACACTAGTGGCCTAAATTCTGATTTCTTACAGTAAAAATTAGGGTTAGATTGAAAAGAAAACATAAACCATTCTCTTATTGAAACATGTATTCAATAGCTTAATAAACAGGTCACAGATGAAAAATGTGTTATTGAAATGAATTTAAAATTTTTTTTCTTTACATTCTACACTACATATAACTAATGTCCCTGGCTACTGATTTTGGAAGATGTGTAATCATTCCTTCTTAGCAGCATCCTCTACAGTGCCTCCCTTCATTCCCATGTTAAAAGGTGGCCATCAGTATTCCACTCACACTGCTGATGGTCAAAACACTAGTTCACAGAGCTTCACTGTCCTTTTCTCTGTCAATGCTCTCACTGACCACACTTTTTTTTGGCCATCACCGCCAAACATTGCCCAGATTTAAACAGACATCACCTTTCATGTGTGTAAACTACCACCCTCTGTTGGCCATGTCAGGGAGTTCATATTATCGTATTCATATTCATCTGCCTCCTGAAATGCTGTTCAGCATGTCACTGGGGGTGGCTGATTTTACATTGTACCTTGGGGGTAAGTAAGAATAAAATTTTATTCTAGACATTAAAAGTATAAACCTATGCAGTCAAAAGATCAGTGGTTTGTGTTTACATAAGGCTTCTGACTATGTGTCCTTCTCTTTTTTGATATTTAAATGAATCAAAAAGAAATGGTAAATGCTGGTCGAGATTGATCTTCTATTAAAACATTCCACCCCCTCTTCCCTGTCCCTTTAGGTCCAACTGGCTGAAGCCGTGCTGTGGGCGTCGAGTGGCCCTGTGGCAGGTCTGTCTGCTCAGTGCTGGCTTCAACTGTATCCTGGTGGCCTGCGTCATCCTGGTGGTGCTTTTCCTGTCTTTGGAGCTGCTCATAGACACCAAACTCTTACAATGTAAATAGTGTGCTTTCAGTTCTCCTGTTTTTAACTTGTACTATTATATAAGGAAAATTTTGCTGCGCATGCATATTCTTCTCCATTAATACACAGTGTGACGTTCATAAAACACCTGGGAGGCGTACAGTAGCAGCTCCGCTGGAGCAGTGGGGAGTTAAACACTTGAGCATTAAACACTGGCGCTGTGTCTGCACTGTGCCCTGCCTGCTGATAGGATCACATTAAGGAAATGTAGTTTTAGAAATAAATAATGTGTGCCATTCTTTTTTTCTTCTTCTTATTTACCCTGGCTTTTACTATATATCAGCCTGGGCAGTTGTCACCGCTATGCATCATAAATGTTTTATTTATTTATTTATTATTTTTTTTAAATGTCATAAATGTTTTAAAAGTGTACCTTGTTGAGATCAGCAACCAGAGGTATAAGTCATGTAAATAATGTATTTAAAGTAACCGAAACTAGCTTCACTTCATCCAGCTTCAAGAGTAAAGGGCTGCTTGCATATCACTGTTAAAGGCTATGATATTATAACAGGAGTTATTTTTCTGCAAAATAAATACTTACAGTACATAGCATAATTTATTTTTAAAAAATCTGTAAGATCCATTATATGTGCTGTGGAAACTATCAGTTACTTTATGCTGAACGCTGTTACGATGATGTCCATATTTAACCATAATTTATCTGCATTTTTGCTGTTTGTGTAGTCTTGCACAAGAGCTGGTGGAGCTGGATGATAAATGGTTATGATGGGGAGTGATGGATGGAGGTGATAATGAACCAAGTTTCTTGTCAGTGGCAGCAGGCACCCATCCTCATCGATTACTGGCCAGCGTCCAGCTCTGTTGATGCTCGAGTCTCGCTGTGGAGACTGCAGGACTCTCGCCACTTTAGATCTATTGTAATCTAGTTCTCTAGTCCACTACCAGCCCTGCAAGACAAATAGCAGATGGGACTGGGCAAGAGAGTGCAGAGATAAGATTAGTAGTAAAAGATCTGGTTATGCAGATAGCCCTGTGGGTTAATGGATGCACTCTGAAATAACTCATTCTCTGTATTAACTTGAGTGTACCAGTTTTTATATACTGTGCACCTTGAGGACTCTGCAATTTAACATTTATCCTGTTTCCTTTCCAAACAGTTTCCAATGCGTTCCAATTTGCCAGCATTATCCACTGGATCAGCCTTATCATTCTGTCACTCTTCTTTTCAGAGGTAAGACGTGTATATTGTTCTTGATTATATCATATTTCTGATCCCACCATTAATATGAGATTTTTTTCTTCCTGTAAATCTCATTATTTTACTTGCCCTTGATCCCTTAGATAATAAGATTAGATTATAATCACAGAAACATTTCAAGGGTAAGAAGTCACTGAATTCTCACTTTTCTTTTTGATTCATAATTGAATTACACCAACTAAACTTTCTTTAACTGTAGATTATCTAATATCTCCACCACTGCAAACCAGGCTCAGACCTAAGGAACTAGAGTAGGTGGTTAGGTAGTTGCTGCCATTTAATTGCCATTATTTGTCCAGTCTAAATTAAACCTTAGCTTAAGAAATGCTACCTGGAAGCATAATCATAATTAAATTTAAGCCATTGTTTGATAAAAATAATGTCTTTTCATTACTTTGGAATTATGAAGAGAATGCAAAGAGGAGAATGTGGCCCACAGGCCTCCACTCCAGTGCAAACCAATTACCCTGACAGCCTCAGCCCCAATGCCCTAAACCAAACTTTAATTACCAGGGAGCCAGCATGAGCAATAATTAAAGCTGAGCTTACAGAGCAGTGAGGATGGGGTTACAGTGATGTGATCCATACGCAGAGGGCACCCACTGGCATCACAGAAGAGAAGTTGCACCAGGCAGTCTTCTCTGCACCAATCAGAAAACAGAATTCTTACATGTGGGCGGAGCAGCTGCTCTTCTCACCTGATACCAGCATTGTTGCCCAACATGTGCTCCACATGATGGATTAGCAGGACCACTCATAAGTGACACCTCTCGCTAATTAGTGTGTAAATCAGTGTCCCTGCTTAACAGTGTCCTGCAGCCAGCAGCATTTTCCAGAGCACCGAGTAGAATTTCATGTGTAATATGTGTTTTGCAAGTTTCACAAATCACTGTGTTTAAATTTACCACAGATAGAGCATCATCAACGAACGTTATTATGTAGATGTGCAGTAGCTAAATACCATCATCGAGATATTTCTGTTATTTGTAACTGTAATATCTTTTCCATTAATAAACAAGTTTTTGGATGTGAACATGACTTAAAAGGCTGCGAGAATCACAAGAGCCTTTGATATGTATCAGCACACTCCCTCACTTATCTATTTTAAAGTATTCCTTTGTCTCTCTCTGTCTGCGTCAGACTGTCTTCAGAATTGTTGTGCTTGGGATCTGGGACTACATAGAAAACAAAGTTGAGGTTAGTACCGCTGTACTGACAGATCTTCATGCCAGATTTAGAATATTTTCCATTTGTTTGGTTGGGTATTGTTTTTATTTTGGCCTCCTTTTTATATGGTATGCCTATACTGATTTTTCCACATAAATGTAAGTGTGATAAGCCAATAGGTCACACCAGAATTTGTGAATAAATAAATAAGATATTAAAAAGAAGAAAGTAATCCTTATACATGCGTATGTGAAAACATTTTTTAACCTTTTGACAGTGTCACAGCCTGCTATCTGTTTTCCCCAGTAATGCTAAGCAAAAAACAGAGCAAATTTAAATGCACCAACACAGAGCTGGGCTCAGGGCTTGAGGGTTGGGCAGAGTTACTGGGATGGGCTTATGGCTCACATATGGCTCATAAGTTGAACTTTTTAAAATTTTGTATTTGCTTTTGTCGCTGTAAGGTGTTTGATGGTGCAGTTATCGTGCTGTCCCTGGCCCCAATGGTGGCCTCCACAGTGGCCAATGGGCCTAGCAGCCCCTGGGATGCCATCAGCCTCATCATCACCCTACGCATTTGGAGGGTCAAGAGGATCATTGACGGTAAGGCAGACAAAAACTCTTTATCCATCCAAATCCAGAAGTCCGAATTTGAAAGTGACACATAAAATCCACAGAAAATGCCAGTTTTCTTTTTTTTTTTCCCCATTTCAAAAGGATCGCACAGATGCATGAAAATCAGCTGGTTTTGAAGCAGCTAAGTGACCCCATTCTTTCCATGATTATACAAATTATTTGCTATTCAGAACAATACAGCTATTGATCATTCTTCAGAGTAAATTGCTGCCACTCTGCTACTCTAACTTGTATTGATTGTAAGCGCCTGGCTAAGTAGATTCACAGAAGCCATAATGAATATAGTGGTTGTTCTCTCCTATGCTAATATAGACTGGTTCGATATCTGCTCAGAGGTCACCCCCATGACAGGTCTCTGAATGCATACAGGATGAGCTGCATGCAAAGCACACAGGAATTCAGTGTACAGTTTGTCCAGTATTTGTTTTTTAGAAAGCTTTAATGCAGAGTTTATTAATCAAATCTTATGTTTAGCATTCAGTCATACCTAAATTAGTTGTTTTTATAGATCCAATTTATTGATCGGTAAGGGTTATATCAGTATCACAAATAAATTCAGGGATTAATACAATCCAGTTTGAAACTACATTGATTTCTTCTAGTCAAACACACTCTGCTGCTGAACATGCAGCTGCATACGTGGTTTCTAGGGAGGGAACTTGCAAACTATTGGGTTTCATATCTGTGACTGACTGAGTTTTGTTGTTAGGCAAGCATTAATGCAACGCAGTGGGGAAAAAAACTCAAGTCAATAAATGTGGCTGAAGGACGTGCTCAGTTATCACATGAGAGACATCGAATCTCTGGTTGAATGAGTTTGATGTATAAAGTGGCAAAGTTTGTGGAGTCGGAATACAGAGAAGTAAATTTCAGCACAATTTATGATGGTCAGAAAAAGTGAGAAGACTTTATTGACAACGCAGATGGGAAATATTAACCTCTCAAACGTGAAAATTGTTGGTTCAGAAACAAAACGACACAAACAAAAAGCAAACATACTTAAAAATTGTTTCACAATCACCCAGGACGATTTGTTTGCTATTTTTCTTTCTTTTTTTGCTGAGCACAGCGAGGCAGTGCTCACTACTTTATACTTTATTATTAATGACTGATAAGATGCTTTTTTATCTCCTGCATTGACTCCTGAACCCAAAATTTGCAGGACAGATAAACATCAGTGTAATGGATATAACAAATCCAATGAGCTGTAATGAAGGAAACACCTCAAGCAGAGCATATATAATAGTGTGTATACAGTGTATACATATGATGAAGTGTAATAAAATAAAATGAAATGTAATTGTTTTGGGTGTAGCAGAAAGCAGTGAAGGTTGATTTTGTGGGTTAGATGCATGTGTGAGCAGTGAAACAGGTGAGTGGAGAAAGTGCAGCAGGAAATCTGTGAGGTTTGTGGATTTTTTTTTTTCATGCACTGATTGTATTAAAATCCACTTATTCTACACAATTGAACCTGAAATATATTCTAGAAAATGTGTGTGTGTGTTTTTTCACACATTCACCCATGAACTTGTATGCAAGGCCCTGGCCTGCCATTGATGCTCAGTGCCGAGGACACTGGCACGTGAAGAGGCCAAGGCAATCAAACCACCGACACTGTTAGACCCTGAGAAGTTGTTGGATTAATTGTGGTGTGAATTACACTGTTGTGCATGTGCTGCCAGAAACTGTCAGCACTGCTGTGACACACACATGCACGCACACACACTCTATAATCACATAACTCACCCTGCTAAGCCTGCAAATGCACACTGCCACACAAATGTTTTGCACTGTGTGGCTAAATAATTGAACCTCTGATTGAGCTTTTCATGCTGCTTTGATTTCTGACTGGACTGACCCCATCTAATGTCTTCTCCTTTTTGATGTGTGTGCGCGCACCACGTTACTATAAATAGGTACAAGGAGCATGTGGCGATGGCTGTGTGCTTTGCTCAGCTCCTCTCTGTAACAGAAGGCCTAGTTTCATTCTCATCTCAGCATGTTCACAGAATTCAGGAGTCTTGTGAATAGGACCAGTAGAATTAACGATTATATTTTACAAGTTTATGCTGCTCATCGCAGGACACACAGCATTACCGTGTGTGATATCATGTGACAGACTTACAAATGTGACAGCAGAAAGGTGTAAAAGACTGCCTACCAACTGTGTTAATAGCATTTTCCAAATTTATTCTCACTATTCTTTTTTTAGGTACCTCTCCATCCTACTCCAGAAAGTGTGTCATGTATAAATAAAATAAAATTGTAGAAAGTGGTGTTATTGACCGACATAAAAATAATAAAAAGTTTGATGCATTAGTTCTAGTGTGGATGCCCATCTGATATTTTTGCAGATTGTACATTTTATATTTTTGTTCGTTCAATCAATCAATCAATCAATCAATCAATCAATCAATCAATCAATCAATCAATCAATCAATCAATCAATC
>JAVDPK010003188.1:131073-141603 GCA_034780415.1 Cichlasoma orientale
ACACACACACACACACACACACACACACACACACACACACACACACACACTCACTCTCACACGGGGGGGGGGGATTAATAATAAAAGAAAAAAAAAGATCATTTATTCGTAATTTAAAGCTAGAATTACTTTTTGTATTTATACATTAACATTGGTTTTCATAATAGTTCAGTTTTCCAGGGTCTGTCATATCACCTGTGGTTTATTGCTTCACCTATTAAAATGATACTATAGTCGTAGTTTGAACTAAGAGGACCTCAGCATGTCACCTCTCCTTTTCCAAAGATAGATGACAACTTGGCAAGCTGACTGTCACAGAAAGGAGAGTCTTTTATGTATGCTGGACTGCCCATTCTTTTCTTTTTTTTTTCTCAAGACTCATGTGTTATTAATTGTGGAGTGATTGTCTCAGCCTTGTTTTAGTGAGTGCAATGCTTCCTCTCCAGGGGTGGCTCAGGGATTAATATTTTAGACTGAAAAATAAATGAAATTACCCATCAGAGTCTGCAGCATGTCCCGCGGGACAGGGGCTAGCACTCAGGGTACTCTGGGTTCGCACTCAGCCAGCGGACAGTGAGCTTAAGACCAATCAAGCGAACAGAAGAGCACAGCGGATCACAGCCATTCACCATGCACACTGAGGCCTGCTAGACTGGAGGGCTCAGAGCCTGAACAAAGAGCTCCTAGACTCTCTTACGCTCCCCCATTTCTCTAATCCCTGAAACCAACCCCACCCCATCCCTGTCCCAGTTTATTCCTGGTACACTAAGGTTCAGCTAATGCACAAGCGTAGCAGTGCGTGATCCAGACCACTTGCCTATAAAGCACCTGTGGCCTGGGGCAGAAGTCATCTCTGTCAATATTCTGTTGTAAACATACAAGATATTTTCCATTTGGACTAGTTTGCTCTGTGAACACTGACATGGACCAAGGCTTGGACAAATAGGTGTGAAATCCAAACCCAATTCCCACCATGCGATTATTAGTATGTGTCTGTTAAATAATATTTAATCCTAATTTCATCCTACTGTCAGCTACACTTTCTATTCCATTCTATGTTCATAATAGCGAAAAGATTATTTTAAATACTCTAATAATAGTGATAACACTTATAATGTGTAGATTCTGCACATTTGTTTCATTTATTGTGCCAACTCAACAGGAAAATATGTAAAATACTGTAAGACAGGCAAGAAAAAACTGGATCTGGTGGATCTTTTAGCAAATAGATTAATACGTACATCTCCTACTGGTTGATTTTGTGCTACGCAGAGATTTGTAGACACACATGGACATGTTATCATTGTAATATACATTCACTGGCTCTTTGTTTGGTACATCTTGCTAGCGCTGGGTTGGATCCTATTTCGTGGCATAGATTCAAGGAGACGCTGGAAACATTCCTCAGAGATTTTGGTCCATGTTGATATGATAGCATCACACAGTTGCTGCAGATTTGTTGGTTGCACATCCATGATGTGAATCTCCACTCCCACCACATCCCAAAGGTGCTCTGTTAATGATCTGGTTACTGCGGAGGCCATTTGAGTACAGTGAACTCAAAGTCATGCTCAAGAATCCAGTTTAAGATGATCTGAGCTTTGTGACGTGGTGCATTATCCTGCTGGAAGCAGCCATCAGACGATGGGTACACTGTGGTCATCAAAGGATGGACGTTGTCAGCAGCAATATGCACATAGGCCGTGGCATTTGCACGATCCTCAGTTGGTACCATGTTGCTCCAAAGTGTGCCTAAAAATATCCACCTCGGGATTACTTCTGATGAGATTTTTGTATTAATGAGTAGCTGATGAGTGTTTGTTGCTGTTGCTGGCCCCTTTTTTTTTTTTGCCTCTTCCTATATTTTGAAGTTTTGAAAATCAAACTGTTCACTGAACCCATTTGCAGGGTTCTCATCTGTGCTTCTTCACTTTGTGCCATTTTTCTTACTTTGTCCACAGCAGGAGCTCTCCTGTGGTCTTTACCTTTCCGGTTCTAGTCAGTCTTTCACCAATCTGAGCTATACATAGACTCCCTGAATCACAGGCGACACACTGCCGGATGGTGGAGAACTGCACACAAGCATCTCCCGCAGTGTTGGCCGAATACCCCTAATGCTCTATCCAGACAGACACACGTTGCGTTGGACCATAAATCAGCCTTAAATCAGCATCTAGTCTTGTGTCAGGGTGTGGTGATAAAGAAAAAAAAGGAGAAATGAGAGCTATGACTTAACAAATGGTATAGTGATTAATATTCTGTTGCTGCTATAGGCATGAGCAGTGTGTTAATATTGTTATATGTTAATCCATAATCTGACATGTACTCTGATGAGAAAAAAATGGTGGGACTGTTATTTTGCATATAATTATATGATTACTTTAAAAGTACATAATATTGCTTTTCTTACTATACTTTAATTGATTAGGTCCTTTAGTAGATGATGTTTTCATAGTAATCTAGAGAAAGGATACAAGTAAGGGATGATTAAAAAGCATAGAAATGAGTGGATGAATGGATGAGTGGAAGTAAAAGGGAACCAGAAAAAATAATATTGAAAGGATATTCATGTATTTTAATTTAGAACTCAGCCGAGACAAAAATAATTGTTATTGTTTTATTCTTTATATATATTCTTTTACTCAGATCTAGGTGTACGTGATGACATGAACAACTACATCAGCCAGTATTATAGTGAAGCGAGCAGTGGTAAGTGACAGTAACAAATAAAAAATGTGTATATGTATGTATATGTTTATCTACATGTACTTTTTCTAAATATATGTGTCTGTCAAGATGCTGGGGCTTCTGGCCTAGGTGCGCGGGTCATCACAACAGCAGCCATTGATGTTCACCTGCCCACCAGTACAAACCCCATCCAGTCAAATCCTATGCTCGCTATGGAGCGGGTGGGCAGCGCTTTAAGTGATGCCTCCACCAGCATATCACGGTCCAGTGGCAGCCTCACTGCTCGCCCCCACAGCCTGAGTAGCCACACTCCAGGTTCATCAATGACAGACTGCAGCAGCAGCACAGCTCAGGACCTCAGTCTGAGCTACAGCTCCCATCGCTGCTGTCCCCCTTCATTCTCAGGCCGGGACCCCTGCAAGGACCCCAGCATGATGGTGCAGGAGCTACTCTCCTCCCTCTCTGAAGACTCCTGCCTTGCTCAAAAGGGTCTAGCAGTAGACCCTGTCAACCTTAAGCTTCCCAGTCCTACTGGCTCAGAAAATGCCAGCCCTGAACTGGACAACAGAATTAACATTTTCAATCGCAGGAACCAAGAGGAGAGACGGGGCCGGGGAAGGGGCTGCGTGCTGTTGCAGACCAAGCCACTGATCCACCTGCAGGGCAGCACCACTGAGCCGTCACTGGAGGAGAAATACCGGCTACTGGGACCAGCTGACTCACCTCTAGGGCACATGTCTGATACATAAACAAGCGACATTTAGACAGAAACAGAAGCTTTTATTCTCTTCTCTTTTTTTTTTTTACTGCCATCCCATTTGGCATATATCTGAACTGCTGTGACAGATCAAACCTCATGAGAGGGACCACATAAGATCTGAAAATTGGATTTATCTGTTACTGTGTAAATCAAGACTTAGCCAATTCAGAGCAGGCTCGAGCCTTGGCTTCTAGCTAATAGCAATGCTCCTTCAGTTGGTGTTTTCAGCTGTCATTAGTAGAAATTACAATGATAATTCGTAGGCCCTTTGCCATCCTGTCTAACCTCCCCCGTTCCTCCTTAATAGATTTTTGAAATCAGAAACGCCCAGATATAGCACAACAAAGACAATATCACCCTATCAAGGGGGCATCTAATGTGTTTTTCAACACATTCTTCATCAGGAATTCTCTTTGAATAGGTCCTAAATGCACTGAACTTTACACGAATTAAAACCAGCAAAGGGCCATTCAAGCCTATACTGAACAAAAATATAAATGCTGAGCAGTGTTGCCACTTTAGACACTGTTCTTGAGAATTTCAAGCAGTAAAAGGAGTGTTTTCTATTGGTTTTTGTTGTTGTTTTGTTTCTTTTCATTTGTATTTTCAACTTTAAACGTTAATTATGCTGTTCTTTGTTTAAACAGCCACAGGGTAAATACTGTAAGACTGGCTAAAGTATTGAAAAAGCCAATTTTCTACCTTTGCCTTTTTTGTCACCTGTTTGATTTAAAAAAAAACCATGGACCATCATCAAACTTTATTAAATAGCAGTTTTGTTTTTGGAAAATATTAGTAGGGTATTTTTTGTGTGGTTGAAATGAAATGGTAACTGAATGGGCTCTTCACGTGAAACTAGACTGGAGTGCTTGTAGCATGAACCTTTAAAAGATATGCGCCATAAACGGCAAGCAAATTCTTTGCACTTTAATGTTTACAGACACTTTTGTAAACTTGATATGGAGGAAGTCATTGCCAAATGCTGGTGTTGTCAATTGAATGAAAATAGCAAAAATAAAAGTTAGTATTTCGTTAACTGCTCTTAGATCACTGACTCTTGTTAATTTATGATGTTAAATGATTTAAAGCTGCACCAAAGATACTTCACCGAGATAAAACATAGTTGAAGCGTGTGCTCGCTCTTACCGGAGATGTTCTTCTCACACGCTCCTGGCCGCGCACGCAGCTGTACGCCACACCGCACTGTTTCATTAGCGTCGTCTCCTTATTTGCATATGATTTTGAAAAATCTGAATTATTTAAGGTTATTAACATTAGACCTGTCACAACAACCACTAATTGGTGAAGTCACTGTAAGTGTGTCGTGAGAGGAATCGGCCCCCCCAAATTACCCTCCCGTATCATTAATTCAGAAGATAAACTGCTGTACCATTTTGTTGCTTGTCAAATGTTTACAAGTATCCAGAGAATGTTTTAATTGTTAATAACGATTTTGGTTGCAGCTACGCCATCAACACAAGTTTTCAGAGTTAACTGTTTAATTTGCAGAACTGGCTTTGAGGACTGTTATTAACCATCTTGTTTAATTCATTTGTAAATGACACAGTATCTATTGGGGGGTAGTAGCAGTATTATTGATGCTAATACTTAGTATTATAAAGAAATTTGTCTCTGTTTTTGGAGAGCAAATAGTATTTATTTACAGTGACAAGGTGTAGGTCATTCTTTTCCTGTTTATGGACATAGATGGCAGAAAGGTATCTTCATCTTGTTGAGATGAGACGGGCAGTGTTTGGAAGGTTTTTTTTTGCATTATTTTTGCATATTTACATATATACACAGGATGTGAGCCATGTGGGTTCAACAGGAGTCAATGCTGTGACTCTACTGTTCCAAGTTCTTAAATAAGAATCAAAAATAATTAACCATGGAGGTGCTGCAGCTGAACAATATAGCAATACACAGCTGCCCAATTCAGGCATTATTACTTGAGAAAATAAAGGAAAAGAAACAAAAGTCACTCCAAAAAAAGAAAAAAAAAAGGCTGACATCAGTTAAGCTTACCAGGAAAAACGTGTGCCAGCATCAAACCATTCCTCTGTTAACAAAAGAAAAAAAGCTTCAGCAGCCAACCATGTTTTGTTTCTTTACACCTGTCATGAAATGTGATAACCTGGATCTGCAACCTCTTAGACATTACCAGACTCATCACATCAGTCTAGTTCACAAAAACAACAATGCCTATCACATGCCATGGAACAAATAAATAAATAATGATCTGCTTGGCACCTGACACACACAAAGGAATCCTGTTGAATGTGGGTGCCAAACCCTGGCTTGGCTTCTGTCTGTTACAGCTGCCTTTGTATTAATGTCTCAAGTGGAGGTGCTCTGCCTCTAATCTAAACCCATTCCAGCTCAGCCAGCCATGTAAAAGAAGCAATATCTCATATGGTTCAATTTCCAGCTCCACCTTAAACAGCACTGTTCAGTGATGATGCTGAAGTATTTGTACAGGCATCCACGAGAGAGTGAATTTATCTAATTACCTCGACTGTCAGTGTGTCAATCTAAGTTTAGGGTTGAATTTTGAAAGGTAGGAATACTGAGCAGACCTTTAGGAGACATACTAAGAAGTAAATTACTTTTGGGACCTCTCCAATCAAACCATCGGGTAGTCCCTGTCACACGCACAGGAGGCTAAGTAAATTTACAGTGGCCATTAGACACTTAATAATTGAAATGTTTTAATAACGGCACAGAGGGAGTCACTTTAGCTGCATTAACATTACATGATTGTTGTTTTCATTGTAATTAATAAAGGGTAACCAGTGGCCTCTGAGATAAAATTTACATTCACCAACTCTTTGGTACAGTAAGACTAAGAAACCAATAACTCGGTTCCTTTCTTTATTCAGTATGCAAATTCTTTACCTGTAATAACAGTATCACTGCTATTAGAAAAACCTGAATTCACAAATTCCATGAGCAGACAATGTAAACAAAGTACTTATAGATTTTCATGTGTATTAATGGAATTCTCTCAGGACCATCCAGATCACCACTGAAAGTTTTTTCTGAAATGAATGAGCTGTTATTATTATTTATGGGCTAATATAGTATTTTTAGACAATGTAGCTACATAAAACTGTAGAATTCTGTAGTAGGATCCATTTCAGCCAAACACAAATAAATATCCTTGTCATCCTGTTTCCACCATGATTAGATGATGAAGTGCACAGCGGTAGTACTAGGTAATTCTGTCGACACTCACCGGCCACTAGATCATATCAGCCAGTCGCATGGCAGCAACTCAATGCGTTTCGGCATTTATTGCAGACATGGTGAAGGCAACCTGCTGAAGTTCAAACTGAGCATCAGAATGGGAAAAAAATGTGATTTAAGTGACTTTGAAAAATATCCAGTGAGCTGCAGTTTACTGGGTGAAAATGCCTTGTTGATGGCAGAGATCAGAAGAGAATGGCCAGACAACAGTAACTCAAATAACTGTAACTCAACAGTAACTCATTACAACCAAGGTATGCAGAAGAGCATCTCTGAATGCACAACCTATCGAACCTTGAAGCTGCAACAGCAGCAAAAGACGATGCCAGGTGCCATTACTGCCAGCTGAGAACAGAAAGCTGACGCTAAGATTCGCTCAGGCTCTCCAAAAGTGGACAGAAGAGGATTGGAAAAATGCTGCCTGGTCTGATGAGTCTTGGTTTCTGCTGCAACATTCGGATGGTAGGGTCTGAATTTGGTGTAAACAACATGAAAGGGTGGATTCATCCAGCCTTGTATTAAAGGTTCAGGCTGCTGCTGCTGGTGTAATATTGTGGGGGATATTTTCTTGGCACACTTTGGGTCCCTTAGTACTAACTGAGCTTTGTTTAAATGCCGCAGCCTCCCTAAGTCATGTTACTGACCATGTCCATCTCTTTTTGACCACAGTGTACCATCTTCTGATGGCTGCTTCTAGCAGGATAATGCACCATGTCACAAAGCTCAAATAATCTCAAACTGGATTGCTGAACATGACAATGAATTCAAAGTGATCTATCGGCCTCCACAATCACCAGGTCTCGATCCGATAGAACACCTTTGATGTGGATCATGACTGTGCAGCTGACAGTTATGCAGAACTGTGTGATACTATGATGTCAATATGGACCAAAATCTGTGAGGCATGTTTCCAGCACCCTGTTGAATCTATGCCATGAAGGATGGAGGCAGTTCTGAAGGAAAAGGGGGTCCAACCCAGTACAAGCACGATTGCTAATTGTACATGGTCACTAACCACCATCATGCTTGTTTCAGTTCTTTGTTTCAAAAAGATCTGAGAAAACAATTTAAAATTTTTTACAGTGCATTATTATTTACCCACTTAAAAATTACACTTAAAATAGAGTTCACTCTACTCAAATGGCCTCCACAGTAGCCAGCTCTCAATCCAATGGAGCACCTTTCTATGTGGTGGAAAGCTGACAAATCTGCAGCAACCTTGTGATTCTATCATATCAATATGGACCAAAATCTCTGAGGAATGTTTCCAGCACCTCGTTGACCTTGTTGCCACAAAGAATTAAGACAGGTCTGAAGGCAAAAAGGATGTCATAGCAAAGTGTAAGTGTCCAGTGAGCTTAGGTTGCTTAATCAGGCTAACTTACACCTCAAGATGACTGTTAAGAGAATTAACCTGTTCAAAAGCTGTTTTCATTCAGGCACACGTCTGTAACTTATACAGCTTAATAAAGTACAACATTTGGACTTTTCAGCAATGGACCACATCACTGCTTGTAAGTAAAAATTAATATTTTCATAAACAATAATGTCTGAGACATTTTTGGTGACTCCAGAGCTAACTATAATTCCAAGCATGGAGGCTTAAGATGATAACAAGAAAAAAAAGTCATTGTGATGTAAAATAAACTGGAATATGAAGAATGACTACACCCCTGAACTGAGCAGGTATACAGAAAAAGTGTTCTTTAGAGGCACTTTACTGATTCAACACCACGGTGCTCTTGTTTGTGAATGCGGCTTCTTTTAAAGTGCACGTAAGAGATTTTGAATACAGCCCTGTGACACAGAACAGCTGGGTATATATTAAATAGAGTAAATCTCATTGAGAACAAATAGATGTGGGGAAAACAGCTGCTGTGGCCTGACAGATTGAGAACACGTCTCACACAGGACACTCCTTCAAGAGACTCTGATGCAGGAGAAAAATACAAATAAATTATAAATCATTCTTTAAAAAGCTTCTCGGGTTTTCTTTTTGAAACATACTTCTTAAGTGCACAGGATCCAGAGGTTCGCCTGGTGGAAGAAATCCACTCAGGAGACTGTTGTCATGGCTACAGAAGATTTTTTTTCTACATTTACATAAAACTGTTTCTTGTGGTGCCCTCCCCTCAGATACGTCGTTAGCTTCTTTGGGTAAAAGTGGGTCACCGACAAAAAAAAAGAGAACTCGAAACAAGACCTGCTGAGTGGCTAAGCTCAATCACTTCAGTTCTCTGGAGGAATAATATCAATTATTAACCCTGTTTGTAGTAAACTATGAACAAAAGTAAAGTCAGAAAAAAAATTGAGTCTGATTTGCATGTAAAATTCTTTGGTTTTCCCCCACTTATTTTCCAAAAGAAAGCAACAAAACCAAGATAAAAAATATTGTGCGTTGCTCCTGCGTATGCTGTAATCAGAAGAAGTTGTACACCAGCATGTGAAAAACATGAGGACACAACTCACTCAGGCCTTTGGGATTTGGGACACATCACTCTGTGCTCCAAAGAACTCAATTAAATAATCTACTAAACATCCAAATTAATTCAGCAATCCAATATGTAAGAAGGCAGCCATGCTTGACTGGATACATGAAGGGTAAATTAACTAACTTGCTTGCTTGTGTAAACTGCAGTTAACACATTTTTCAAAATCCCATTGAAGTCACGTACATTTACAGATTCAACATGCCGCTTCTGCAAAAAAATGCACAAACTAACTTATCACACATTTACACACATGGTTTTAAGAGATATGGTTAACATACTGATAACCGAATCTATTTTAAATTAAATGTGAAATGATAATTTTATCCTCATTCAGTAACTCAGATAGATTGTTTATTGTTCCATGTGCAAACTTTATGAAATATATTTTTTTTTTAAAAAGTGCAAAGCTGATACATTATTTCTTATAGAATATGCACCTAACAATATTATAGGTACAAGTAGGGGTTAAAATAACCTGCAAATAACAATCAGTTTGCAGAAGGTGAACTAAAAATTCTAAAAGTAATAAAACGCAAATCCTTGTTGACTTCCATCCCCATTCAGAACATCAAGTACGGTTTTCTGCTGGACTGTTCCTGTCTATGATTTATTGCTGATTTTTCTACTAATGAGTTATTACGTGAGAATGAATAGAAACGTGATAGGCCCGGTAAATCATTCTGTTGTCTTCTTAATAATTTTATTTGCCCTAAACTTCACATTAGACCAGATATTTTGCTGCATCTCTGGGCAGTGGCGCGGTCACTGACATCCTGACTTCAGTAGCCTTTAATTTAGCCTTACTTGGTAGCCTCAGCTAAATCACAATCACTGTCCCAGCCAGAGCTCAGGGTGTCTGCCAGCGCGCGCTGGGGCCCTGCAGCATTTCCATCTGGCCTCTGGGGAGTCGCACATCAATTGCTCTCAGCTAAATGCACTCACATATGAATATTTTAGTACAATTTAATGTTTCAGCTACAGCCCCAGAGGAGCAGAGCATCAATTTGTGAACACAGTTCTCCTGGAGTTAAAAGCCAGGCCGGATAATACAGTATGAAAGGCGCTGTCAATCTGGAGGGCCTTTTTCACTTGAGAGAAAAAAAAAAGAGAAAAGCAGACTTTGCCTTCAGTATCCAACTGTATACAAACAGCTTTTTCAGGAAAGGAGCTGACCGAGGCAGCAGTAGGCAGGTTTTGGTTCGCCAGAGTCACCAGATTTGCCAGGGTTGGTCAATTTTCCCAGAGCTCTGGTTGTCCGCCATTTGGCGCACATTCACACACACACACACACACACACACACACACACACACACACACACACACACACACACACACACACACACA
>JAVDPK010003188.1:146416-170674 GCA_034780415.1 Cichlasoma orientale
CCATCCATCCATCCATCCATCCATCCATCCATCCATCCATCCATCCATCCATCCATCCATTTTCTTCTGCTTATCCAATTCACATTGAATTAATCACATACAACATATTGTTTTAATACTAAACAGACTAAAGCCTAGTCTAGGAATAAAGATCAATATGAGCTGAATTGGAATACCTATGATGTAGTCTAATGCAGCCTAATTCAATTGAAATACCATTAGATCTGCAAGCTGACAGTTCTATTGAACAATCACAGGTTACAAAATTAGGTCACTGATCTAAAAAAAAAAAAGACATTTTATATGCACAAGAACATTGTGATGAAAAATCCAATATGCATAATAAAATATATATCTGAACATCTGATTTTTTTTCATGTCTATCCAAGCACTTCACTATATAAATGTATCAATATTGTGGAGAATGCTTCTTCGTAGAGTGAGCCTGGGTTTACTAAATATGACTGTAGCCAGCAAATTGTATGATCTGTCATATGCATTTTTAATGCCAGCAATATTAAATCAAAGTTAAAGCTACACAAATACAAGTAAACAAGCAAAAGTACTTGTCTTTCTGTTTGCAACTAAACAACTAACTAATCATTTTTCTTGTTGATATTAAGTAGAAGATACGGTGTTTAATACTACATACTACTACTACATAAATGTACACATATAATAGGAAGTGACAATTTTTGCTACTAAAAGCTTAACTTTTAGTGGCTTAACTTATTTTTTTGAGTAGTCAGAATGAGTGGAGTTCATTTTTCTGCAGACAAAAAATTATACATTTTTATAGGCTGAATTATACAATGATACATTTTTAAGGCTGAACAACAGAGAGATACTGAGTCATATAATGTTAAAATAATAATATTAATAAAAAGTCAAATTATTTACTTTATTACTTAATATGCAGTGCTGTGATAATGTTATGTACCTTTGTAGCTTTGGCACCACTGGTCCTTTTTTTATTTTATTTACCATTAACATTTTTTTTCTTATAAATCCAGTTTTTACTGTTATTCCCTTTCAATAAACAAAACAACAACAACAAAACCTATATGTCACATTTTGCCCCTCCAGGCTGCACTTTAGCAATCAGTTATTGGTAATTTTGGTAATTTTACATGATATTAAACTGGCCTTCCTGTGCTCTGCTGATATCAGTGATTAGGCATGACAGCACTCCCCCCACCTTCCTGACAGCACTGCTGGTACTTTTGGTTGTGCTCTGCCATGACTGAAGTAATCTGGAGGATGCTGGCATGTAGTAAACAATCAGGGCATCAAGTACTCAAACAAGAGGAAGGTATAATAACATGTTATGATAATAATATATGAGTGGTTGAGCAGACTGGCTGACAACTTCATTGGCCATGCTTCAACTGCAATGAAAACTATTTCCAAAGTACTACCACAAGAGCTGGCTTAGCCAAACACGATGAGCAGAGACTGTGAATATGTAATTAAATTTAAAAAAAATAATAATAATCATCATCATCTAAAAATCTGCTGTCTGGAAGTTGAAAAGTCAACCTAAACTGACAAATTAATATTATGAATTTGATTAGTTAAAATACTAAATAATCATAACTGCTATAACACTTTACAGCGCATTACCCACTTTTTGTTTCTAAGCACACCTATAAATCATAGTTGAAGGATACAAACAACACCTCTTTAGCAGTCCCCATGTCAGTTGTTATTATAAGAGTGTGCTGGGTAAACCTGTGCTAACAACAGAGGGAAATATAAAGGAGAAAGATGTAGAAAGATATCTAGAATTAAAAAGAAACTGACAAAGAGAAACAAAAATATGAAAACAACACAAGACAAAATTTGCTGACCATTCTTTACTTTCTTGAGATGCTCACTTACTTCAACCTGAAGCTTGAGGAGACCCTCCAACAATGACTAAGACAACCAAAAGAAAAAAAGAAAGGGTTATATATGTTTAGTTTAACTAATTCTATGGAGTGAATAAGGAAAAATAGAAAGGAAAAAACTTTAGCTTTTTGCAATTATTTTAATATTTGGTTCTTTTCAAAATTCCTCATATGGACACAACCCTGACAATGCATAGAAATGACCATCACAGCGGTCGTGAATGTAACTGTTGAACCTACATTTTTCCATGTAGACATCCTTTTAATATAGTTACGCTGTGGGAAAAGTGACCTTACATGTTGGACAATTGGGAAGGATTGCAGGAGTTGTTTCAAGGTGGTCATGCAGATCAATTGTCTTTTTTGTAGGATTATCTAATGTAGACCTGTGGAAAATCATATATATATATAGAGTTCATTTTAGTTAGCTTTTTTTTTATAGATTGATTTAACGACTAATTAATTTAATTAACACCAGTTCTGATAGCTATGCTCAGCCCCAAGTTTAAACACTTTGTTTAACATGCGCAGTTCTGGTTTTCCTCCAGTAGATGGCCTTGTTCTCATAGATGAACACACCGGACAGAGCAGAGGATTTTAACTGTCCTCAGATGTACTGAATTAATTAAAAATATATATTTATAATTAAACTAATGTATTTTTTTTTGGTTCAAGGACACGTAAAAGAATATAGAGGCAGTAATATACATGATCTTTTCTTCCGGACCAACAATGGAAGAAAGCAACAACATATTTAACCATGGCACTATCTAATATTAAGATATTTTATTTGATTAATCAATAATTTATTGGAAACAATATGAAAATGCTGCATCCGGGAGCACTGAAAGCGTGTTCTCTTGAATCTACGCAATACAGCTGAACCTGGTTGAACACTGTACATGTAATTCATCTCAAAATAATATCTCATGGTCAGTAATCAGTGTTGCCTATTAAGTAAGCAGTTTAATCTTTAGGATAGTTTAAATAGAAAAAAAACTTTTGGATTATTTCAATTTAAATTTTATTTTATTAGTAAATTTTTAACAAGACCTTGATAATGAAAATAAATGAAGATTCACATCATCGTCTTTAAATTTATTTTACCAATAAGAGTCTAAATGCTTCGACTGTGTTGCCTTTATACGTATTTATTTTATCTTTGTTAAAGAAGCAAAATATGAACATCTCAACTATTAGGCTTTTGTCAATCATACACATCAACAAGATTTATCTTTTTCCAGACTGGGGGAGAGGTGCGGCAGGGCGATTGGAGAGTCCGTTGTTGACGTAATGACGTCAGAGGAACAGCGTGTGGGACCCTGCAGCCTCTTCGGCCCTTCTCCAGTCTGGAGAGACACAAGTTATCAGGGAGGCAACCGAAAAGGCAGTTCATCTTCTTACATCTTTTCTTTATCTACAATCCCCTTTATCCGTCCTGTATGGTGGATATTATTTTCAGCTCTTCTTTCTTGGGTGATATGGGGGATCATTCCAAAAGTAAGTAAGCCAAGCTGTTCGGTTAAGTTTTAAGTGGCAGATTTTGTTTCGTCGCAGTGGCTACATGGTACATTCAGCAATGCACCGAATTATTGAGTTTATTTATCAATAATACCATAGTAATATCTAGGGTTGTGTATTTAAGATGAGATTCCTATAAAAAAAACAATTCCGTGTTTTGCTTTATGAATACTGGCTAAAGTTCCCAGCTGTTGCATAACAGCAAGTGCCGTCAAGTCTGCAAAAGAGAGAAATTGCTCAAAAAAAACAAAACAAAAAAAAAACAGAAGAAGATAGAAACACTGGGTGAAATACAAAATGAACAGATGCTGCAGCTTTTTGTGGTGTTCTTTCGGATGCATTTTCAGTCTGTGGGCTCTTTGCAGAGAAGCCAGGATTCGCGATGTGTGTAGGATGTGGAAGTCAGATCCATGACCAGTACATACTGAGAGTCTCTCCCGATCTGGAGTGGCACGCAGCCTGTCTAAAGTGTGCCGAGTGCAGCCAGTACCTGGATGAGACCTGCACTTGTTTCGTCCGGGACGGCAAAACCTACTGCAAAAGAGATTATGTAAGGTAGGAATTAAAAAAGATTCCCCTTAGTGACCGATTTACATTAGTCAGCATAAATGTCATGTTAGATATGTTTATTCATGCTAAGAATTTCTATTATGAAAAATATAAAATGAAAAAAAAGGGAATTTGGGCATACAACAAAATAAAACAAGCAAACAAACAAACAAACAAACAAAAACACAATAAAACTTTTGAAACACACACCTTAATTGCACAGTTTAATATATAATTTTGCAAAAACGAAAAATATATCTAGGCCCACACACTGCCCTAATACGCTATCAGTTGAAGTAAATAATATGCTAACTTAAACACTTAAAATAGCTCAAATCTGCATCCCTGATTTACCAGCCAAAGGTTTTTGCTGTGCTGTTATTTACATTTCCCCTACGTTTTTAATTCCATTCAATGAACTCATTTTTACCAGGCTGTTTGGAATAAAATGCGCAAAATGTAACCTGGGGTTCAGCAGCAGCGATTTGGTGATGAGAGCTCGGGATAACGTGTACCACATCGAGTGTTTTCGCTGCTCCGTGTGCAGCAGGCAACTGCTGCCGGGAGACGAGTTTTCCCTCCGGGAAGAAGAGTTGCTGTGCCGGGCAGACCACAGCCTGCTGCTGGAGAGGAGCTCTGCGGGAAGCCCCGTCAGTCCCGGACACATCCACTCCAACAGACCGCTGCACCTGGCAGGTCAGTTTATTAATATTATTAATATTGCCGTATTCAGTGCATTGATTTATACTAGAGCATGTACATCGGATATAGTCTAAAACAAAAATCACTTTTGTAAAAACTTGGGGAAAGTATGGATGACTTGAGTTTATGTAGAAATTATGATTAAAATCTCTGTAAGATGGTCAAGATTTATTTATTATTTTAAACTTTTCTTTGTACGCCCTCAACATTCAGGTAATTTGTTGTGATAGGGGTTGGTGTGTGTGTGTCTGTCAGCTGTGTGCTGCGACCTTTCTTAGGGCTAATTTAATAATTGATCTCATTAGGAGTAACCTGCTCTGTTACCATTATCTAAATAATCTGGTATTTGAGTCGCGGCTGTGACACTGTGTGTGTGTGTGTGTGAGAGAGAGAGAGAGAGAGTCATCCCTGAGGGCGTCTGACAACAGAAAGAAAATAAAGTAAATGTGTGAATTATGCTCACAACATCCTGATTAGTGAAAGAGACTAGGATTATACAGCTCAGTAAAACACAGGTTCTCAAACATTTTCCAAAATATTCTTTCATGGCGACAGCGACTCGTGACATGAGTTCATTTGGAAAGTGCAGCCTTGAAAAACATTTATTAATTGTAGAAAATTATTGATTATGTATTATTTTATTTCAGTGCAATAGAATGCAGAAATCACAATTGTTTTTCTTATCTAAAGATAAAAACGAAAACAGCTTCCGTTCCTAACAATATTGATTTAAACACCAGTTTACTGCTACGTGGTTTAAAAATGGTGCAGAGGTTTTTCTCGTAGTTTAATTCATGTCAGGTTGATGAATATAGCTGTTTTCCCCCCCGCATAATGCAAATCCATCTAAAGTGATTTAAAAGGCACAACTGCACAGATTGAGATGAATGGGCTGCAGAGTAATTGTATCAAAACATTAATGTTTCCTGCGCAAGGCCTTCTTAGCGTTTGACAGTTACTGACGGACGTTTTCCTTCCTCGGTCCTCAGCAGATCCTGTAACGGTGCGGCAGGCCCCGCATCGGAACCACGTCCACAAGCAGTCGGAGAAGACAACGCGGGTCAGGACCGTGCTGAACGAGAAGCAGCTCCACACGTTGCGGACCTGCTACAACGCCAACCCGAGGCCGGACGCGCTGATGAAAGAACAGCTGGTGGAGATGACAGGCCTGAGCCCACGGGTGATCCGGGTCTGGTTCCAGAACAAGCGCTGCAAAGACAAAAAAAAATCCATCCTCATGAAGCAGCTCCAGCAGCAGCAGCAGAGTGATAAGACTGTAAGCATCTTCGTAAGTTTGACCACTTAATTACTCTCTTCAATAGTTCTTTCATTTACTGTCATGATCTGAATGTGAACTCACTTCTTTGTTTGATGCTGGCATATATCTTTATGACATGCAAGTTTTCCTGTAAAGTACCAAACAGATGCAAGCCATATAAAGATAACCCAATTGCTTAACTACGTTTTAATAACAATATAATTTTCCTTTTTGCTTGCTTTGCGAGTTGAGCTTGCAGGTTATAGTCTGAGCTGACTTTTTTCACTAGCAGTGACTAATCCTTTGAGTTTAACCTTTTGTAAACTTATGATTCTACTTGCTTTACTCACAGTGAGGCCCAGTGCAACCTTGCAGTGCTAGGCTGTATTCAAACTTTATGTCAATGAATAATAAATCAACTGCTTTGGTTTCAGCTGCTTGCCATGAAAGATAAAAAGGTTCTCTGTATACAAGTTTATTATTGTTTTCGCTAAGATTTCAGATGAATCTTTTCTTTACCCTCCAAAACTTCAATAAAGATTCTATCCTTTATTTTATATTGTCCCCCCCCCCCAACACACACACACACACAGTTATTGCACTCATTACAAATTGTAACGAAGTTGAACCTATGAGGGCTTATAGGGGTCAGAAGGATAAGCAGCATTCTTTTGAACGCTGTGGTTGTTGACAGATTCTTTCTTATAGAATAGACGTATAGTTCTTATTCTGTGTGTTTTTGTAAAATATTCTCAGAACCTGCAGGGCCTCACAGGGACGCCACTTGTAGCTGGAAGTCCTATCCGGCATGAGGGCAGCGTGCAGGGAAATCCAGTGGAGGTTCAGACCTACCAGCCTCCATGGAAAGCCCTTAGTGAATTCGCCCTGCAGAGCGACCTGGATCAGCCAGCTTTTCAACAACTGGTGTGTGTGTTCAGGACATATGTGCACACACATGCATGTGACATGATTAATATATATATAGGCTGCTGGTGCACTACACTTAAACAGCATATGCACGCAAACAATAGCCTGTACATTCTGTTGAATATAGTAAATTCTGTTGAATATAGTCAAATGCAGATGTGCAACACATGCACGCACGCAAAGGCAAAGTAATTCTGTTTGTGCATGGTGTCATTTGCAGCAGTAAAGCAGAATTTTTACACTTTCAAAAAGAAAAACTTACTGAAGCCTAGATTCTGATACGTTGTTTCCCGCTATCCAGGTGTCTTTCTCTGAATCGGGATCTCTCGGGAACTCCTCTGGCAGCGACGTGACCTCTTTGTCCTCTCAGTTACCGGACACCCCGAACAGTATGGTACCCAGCCCGGTGGAGACGTGAAACGGGGCCCCACAGACCTAATGGTCTTCCCTCCTGCAAGGACAGTTGCAGCATGATCCCGGTCCCTTGCATGTGACCAGCTCATCACATCGCCCAAATTTCAGTGGGGAGAGCGTTTTCTTTATTTCCTGACATGCAGGAGTTGGAACCAAGAAAGCACCGATTGACTCCGATGTTTTTTTTTTTTTTTTTTTTTTTGGAGATTTCATTGACAAAAAAACTAAGCAGGACAATTGTTGCATGACTTGATACGGAGAACGAAGATGTACAGAAGACCTCCCGATGGATATACTACAACAAACCATCCGCCAGAATCAAATCGGAAACATTTCCATGTTGATCCAGATGGACATTTTGCAATTTAATGTGATCATATTGTGTCTTGTTTCTTCAACATGAGAATTTTTTTGATACATTCATTTCGTTGTCCAGTTGACCCTTTGTCTTAAGGTCAGAGCATGATAATCTGCAAAGTATTCGTGTTGTAAAATATCTTAAGGGCAGACTACAGGTTGTTTGAGCTTCTCGAACAAAAAGTAAATTATTGGTATATTATTTATTGTTAGGAAAGCGATTCGTTAAGGGATTATTAACTGGTAAAAAATAAAAACACTGAATACATAAAGTGTCTTCGTGAGCAATCATTGTACAGGCGCATTTTTAAAACTATTATTATGTCACGTGTGCATTTACAAAGCAATATAATTTAATTTATAAATGAAACAGATTTAAAATGAATAACTACTGCCCGTCTTTCATTGTACAGAGCGAATTAAGATTTTCCGTTTCTTTTATTGTGTCAGATTCATTGTCCAGTCCCAAATTCAGGCAGCACATCTTTCTGACAGCGTGTAATTTCTGATTTGAAAAAAATTGCAACAACAAATTACCTACAAATGTTATTCTGGGGCGTGTTTGGAGTATTTAAAAAGCATTCATTTCTGTAGCGCTGAATATGTTGTTTGTCCTGTTCAACCTAAGTGAAGCTGGCTCTGTGGTCTTATCACCCCCCCTCCATCTTGCGGTGTATTCCCCTTCGGTTATGTGGCAGGAATCGGCCAGTGGTCATTTACTATCTCGGGGGCAAAAATCTGCTGTAAATTGTGCTCAGTCCAGTTACTCTAGTTGAGTCACAAGCCGGTCTAGACAGCGCGCAGGGATCGGCGACCTCTTATCTAGTCCTGGCATCACCTGCAAACGATACACTGACTGAAGCCACAACAAACTAAACACCCCCCACCTTTGACACACTCAAACCCTCAGCAAAGCCCCTCGTAACTGAGGGGAACTGAGAGCAGCTCGTAAAGGGTCACTTCTCCTCCTCGGTTTATTTTCCTTTACTAAATTGCGTTATTGCACTCGGGTCAGCCGAGACGACAGCTCAGACTAAATGGACTGGCGTATCTCGCACTGTGTAACAAACCACACACAAACAAATTTCATCATTTATGTGAAATCTGCGGATAAACCATTTTAATGAAAGGTGGGAATTAACTCACTGTTTTTTTTTTTTTAAAAATTCTCTTAAGAATTTCGAGTGAAATGATTTTGTCTCTCTCAGTGCACTTTTGCTTTTGTGGAATCTAAAACAAAAAGAAGAAAAAAGAGAGAGAAACAGACTTAAAAGTCTGGATAATTCTCTTAATCGATTTCTATCGGAAATAAATAGAAATGTTTCCCTCCAGTTAGACTTAATAATAGTGATTTATTTTAAGCTATATTTACACTGTGAGCGTTTTCACTAAAACAAATGTTTGCTGCTTTTGTTTTTCGCGCTCTGTTAGTGTCTTAATTTTAGGGTTGAATGACAAAAGGCAGATAATAGATTTGTAATTGAGCTATTTCAAATAAGGTAGGCAAACAATTCGAGCTGATTAAGACAACACAGATAAGCGAGGAATAACAATGGCGTTTACAGGCAAGAATGCGAGGCCTATTAACTCTTCTCTCCCAGAAAATCATTATAGAGACGTTTCCAAAGCAGACTGGACACTGTTAATAACTCACCCCTTAGAGACTAAAATATGCATTTTTTTTTAAAGTTTATTATTCTGAAATAATCTAAAATATATATATATATAACTCGCCCCCTAGAGACTAAAATATGCATTTTTATTTATTTTGAAATAATAATATAAAAAATATATAAAGTAAAATGGAACCACATTTCTTAAATTATTACAAGCACCTTTTGGAAGGGGTTTTGTTTGTGGATTTGCAACATCAAACAACTCATTTTGGGCCTTAGACGCTCTTTAACTTTGTTCTAAAATCCGGACTTACTTCAAATGATCCTGGAGAAAATATTTCGAAAAAGAGAACTTTCACTGAATTAGCAAAGGGGAAACTATTGCACCATCAGTAACCTTCAGATGCACAGTTACAGTCACCAAAAATCATTTGACCCAAGTGTTCAGCCGTGAAGTTTATTTTCCATCTTAGGTTTTCCGCTTCAGTTCTTATGTGATCCCGTGCTGCTAATACAGATCAGAGATCAGATCCTCTGACATCTATACAATGAGCTCGAGTAGCCCGGCTGCTGGGAGTACGATCAGCTCTATCAATGGGCTTTTTCCTCTCAGTGTGTTAAATAAAAACCAAAATAAACAGCGGTGATCCCCCCACTAATACACACGCATGCACACACGCAGCTAAGGACACTTTCTCTGCAGCTGGTATTGCCGTCGCATATAGACTTAAGTTTAATGGGAACATTACGTGGGCTTTGCTATAGGCCGGTTAGTGGCACAAAGGCTATGAAAGATACCCTAATAAATGTGTATGTCCCAACTTTGACCCGGAACCCCGACACCCGATTAACTTCGAGCAGCGCTGAAAACGAGTCTGCACGTGTCATGTTGCCACAATGCAACTAGATGCTGTCAGAGGAAATGACACGATATCATTAATGATTAAGAGGAGGAGTTCATTTAAAGGTGTGATGTAATTCTCTAATTGGTAGAGGGGGTGTGCGTAATTAGATCAGGAGAACCAGCAGCCCCGCCCACCGCCAGGCGCAGCTGAACAACATCTTTCACACATTGATCGTTTATTTATTCATTCTATACAGATTTTTTGACAAGTTTTTGTTAGCTTATTTTCTAGAGGAAAAAATATATACAAGGAAATAACAATGTGGCACATTGCCCATCCACACATTGGTTCTTCTTTATGCTCTTTTTTAAAAGCAAAAAAACAAAAAAAAAAAAACCCAGAGGCTAATATTAAAAATATGATTTATATGATTTCATAGCAGGGGTCACATATCTTATATAACTTTATTTTTTATTATTAAGATGCCTTAATTGGAGTTAATTTTCAAACGTTTTCTTGATATTGTTAAGGAACTGTTTTATCTGGCGAGTACTTTTCAGGCCTCAAGTGAACTACTTACCTAATGAAATGGCTACTCTCAGACGGTCCTTCCTTCTTGTCCCGTGATTTTTAAAAATCACAATCCACAACAATTCCGCACTGAACGTGCTCATATTCATAATGTATAAAGTCAGTCGCGTTCAACAAGTATGTTTGCTCTTTACTAAATTTGATTACATTTGGTAAAGTTAAAACAATAACAGGTTTTAGAGAAATAAAGACACTTCTAATTCGTTTTTTCTTTTAATGAATGTTGTGTGATCAGTGGTGAAAGTGCAGCTATCCAACTATTAAAGCACATAGAAAAAAACTGGACAAAGCGGAAAAAGATTATTATTATTATTACTATTCATCTCGAGATGCATTGTATAAATAAAATAAAATAAAATCACAGACTGTCATATTATATGTGAACAACGATTTAATCCCACAGTTTTTGCTGCCAGTAGTAGATCACAGATTATTATTATGATTATTATGATTATGATTATTATTATTATGATTATGATTATTATTATTATTATTATTATTTACTGCTCTCAGAAAGGCTGAATTTCCTATGGATAGACAAAGAAAAATATGCCTGTATAATAAGTGAATAATAGCAAACTGTGTAGTCCCTTGCAACATTAGAAAAACTGCTCAATTAGCATTAGTGACAAAAACTGTGTAGAAATTGTGCAAAAGTGGTGTGTGTGTGTGTGTGTGTGATTTCTGTAATTTCTGTGACGGCTCTGTGAAAGTTTTGACTCTGAGCTCCATTGTGACCTTGGTGTACCATTGGGGGCCACCAGCAGAGGAACAGCCGGGACAAACTTCAAATCCAAACCGCTCAAGGGAAGCATTCTGACAAGCTGACTTAATGCAGAGACTGATCTGGAGTTTTTTTTTTTTTTTTTCTATTTTCAAAGAGAGAAAAAAAACAAAAAACGGGGCTTGGCGTGGTGGAGTAAGAGAAAGTGTTTCGGAACAATGAGTTGACTGAGGGTCTCAGTAGATTAATTAAAATTAAATATTTTAATATGGCACGAAAATGAAGCAAAGATTTATTTTTGCATGCTGGCTCAATAGCTACAAAGGGAACTGAGAAATTAATGTCTTATTTACAAAATTATTGACTCAGTACGAAATAAGATACAACAATATAGTATAAAAATATCTTTATTGGTCTTATTTGTTTTAACATGACACAGCCAAAAAGAGCTTTACCTTCAGCATCAAAATCAATGCATCTTGTTCTGTGTTTACACTGTGTTTTCTCCTCCTCTTGTGAGGTGTTTCATTGGGAAATTTAAGGACCAATTTATCTTAGATGGGTAATAGCCAATTTAACATCTAGTGACAAGAATTTCATCATCTCTACTCTTAGGTTACACTGATAATGAAAGGACAGTGTCAACATCTGTGTGTGTATTACCTTGCATCTTGTGCACCATTGATCCTGGAGAATAAATGCTGCTTTTATGGGAAACTGACACAATGAGTAAATATCCACATATCATCCCGTAAACATTTAAAAGCAGTGAGGCAGGGGAGAAGGTATTTTAGAATGCTGCATTAAAAAATTATCCCTTTATGTGCTGTGACCTCTTTTGACCAGCATTTTTTTTATTTTTAATGCCAAGTTTCTGTCTTGATTTAAAAGAGTTCAAATGACAAAAGGAGGAAACTTTTCATGCAAGCAAACTTTCTTCCTCATATTCGGCTGTAGTTTAGGTGAACCTGTAGGGAAGAAATTGGAACAGTAGCAGCTTGCATTACACCACAAAAACCGTGTGTGTGTGTGTGTGTGTGTGTGTGTGTGTGTGTGTGCATTGACACATGTGTGCTCTCATCTGTGCATGCAAGAGTTTCTGGGCATTTGTTCACATGTAGTGTGCGTGTGCAGGGATGGCGAGCAGACCCCACACTTACCTGGAACACACACAGAGAGCCACAGTCAGCCTCTCTGGTCCCGCTGCTGAGACAGTGTCAGTGCTCTGTAAATCACAGCGCCCGCCCCACGCATAAATCTACTGCAAAAATAACACACCAACACCCATTAGGAGGAGAGAGAAAGGTTGGAGCCGCCCCGCTTTACAATGACTCGCTATAAAACACAATGAGGGTTCACCTGTACTTGCCACCCCCTTTGGAGAAGGAAAACTGTCATTAGCCGAACAAAAAAGACAAAAAAGTGTCACTGCAAGCAAACAATAAGGCAGCGAGTGTGAGTCACTTAAGATGAGAAACAGCATCAAAAGGTTTTGGGGAGACACTCTGGCGTTCATGAGGGTCATATCAGTGTCAGTTCAGGAGTTCAAGAATGTTTTCAGGAAGTCTTTGTGTTTAAGATTTAGGACTAAAGTTCAATTAACCTTCTGACTCATGAGTTAGGATTTGGATAGAAATAACCTATAATTATAGTATTAAGCGCAGAACATGAAATGTAAATGCAACTGAAATACTGTTCCTGTCAAATGCAAACACAGTGACTCATCATTTCATAAAACAGAGGAATTAAGTTCAAGTTTATACTGAGGGAGGTCATGGTTTGTCAAAAGCATATAAGGCACTGCTATATATGCAATAAGTATTTGTAATTATTTATATGTATACGAGACATCTGTTTTCATCTGGTGGATGTGGCAAAGATTTCAAATATCACAGTAAATTCTTTCCTACAGGACAGGAGTTCCATCTACCTTTTCATCAGTGCCTCAGCAGCAGCAGCAGCCTGGAAACACCCACATACTGTGACCAGCTTAAGAAATGGCCCTCAACAATAAGGACACACAGGGAACAACACAAATGGTCCTGAGTCAGTGAGAGATAAAGAGAGCAAAATAAAAAAGGTGGAAGAGGGTACAAAAAGGGAGGGGAGGACTCTGTATGTCAACTGCTGTGATCCCCTCATCCCAAGACAGTCCTGCCACTTTAAGAAATGAAGCAATATCATTAATGGAGGCCTCCGAGGGCTGACATCTTGCTCCAATTCACCAGTCTCCCGTCCATCACACCATTACGGTAGGCCCAGCAGTATTAAAATCCAATCACTCCTCTGGCTAGTTTGATTAAGGAGGGCAACTGCACAAAGGAGGGGCTCTGACCCATTGTTGCCTTTGCCAGGGAGTCCCCAGAGGCTAGAACAGGTTTTTGGCCCCAGACAGGGCCTGGTTACAAGCCTCAGAACGATGCAGAGTCAGTCCTAAATGCTGAAATTGTTTTTTGTGTTTTCTTTTATACTTGTCAACATAGACAGAGGCTCATGTCAAACAATGGTCAGACATGGCATGCAGAATATGACTCATGCTGGGTGAAGTATGTTTATTTGGGAAAAGGAAACTAAAATTTTCAAATTCACTGAGGGTTGTATAAAGTCAACACCCAACAGTTGTATTTGCAAGGAATTACAGTGACACCCACACTTAGGATATCAAATAATACAAAAAGACAACCATTTAAAAATGTATATTCTATTCCATTTTTTTATTTATTTATTTTATCTACATAGAGGATCTTTCAGCTGTACTAGGCTTATGGCCCTATGGACTGTCTGCAGCTTTGGTCCAGACTGCTATATCTTCATGTCCATTTGATAAAGAGACATTCATGGTTCCCAGTGGATGAATCCAACATACTTTCAGGATTCCCTGACTCCTCCACCAGCAACACAGCATGATGATATATCTCACCAGTGGTTGTATGGATAACTGGGGACTTTGGAGAAACATTTTCTAGTGCTGAGATGATGTAATCCCAGTGACTTTGATGATAGTAAAGTCACTGGGATTGCTGGTAGTGCTCTTGCAGTTTTTTTTAATTTAATTATTTCATTATTGACTGGTATGTGTCACAGTATTCCAGCAGTGCTGATAACTGTGATATCAACAAAGTAAATACTGACATCAACAACATCTTAATCGTAGACATATCGTAGACAAATCATCTATCACCAATTATAGTTACAGACTCTCTCTGTATACCTGCACTGGTATTTTGAATGCAGTTAATTAGAGAAAACACACACAGTGAACCAAATTAAAGAAGATAACGTATAATTGATAGTGTTACTATTTTTTTTAACTGATGCTTCCTCAAATATTGAAATAATGCACATCAACTTCATCTTAATGTAGAATGGTATATTATAAATAGTCCTCTTTCTTGATCCAAATGTCTTCAGCCTTTTATTATTTTTTTTAATACAAGGCTGCTACCGCCCTGCTTGAGGGGGTTGTATCGGTCAGATTGTGTCTGGGAAAAAAGGCAGCATCACAGGTACAGACCTCGGAGCCTAGAGCAAATTAAAACCAGAAGGCCAGGGTGAGCCTCTTCGACCACAGTGACATAAATTACTGGGATTTACAAGATTTTTAAAACACTTTTAACAATACTCCCCTTTTAATGTGCTCTCTGTTTAATAATGCACTTTAGGTTTTAAGAGCATGATAAACAAACCAATAATTCACTTTTTTATCATCTGAGGGTGAAGCCCTTCAGGACTGCCTTCTACAGCAGCGTTCAAAGGGTCCACAAACAGATGAAATGAAGGGCTGTCGCAAGATGTTTTGGGCAACAGTTGAGATGTAACTGGTGATCACTTTTCTGTCTTGAGGATTAAAGCACACCGAGGCTCATTTTCCCAAGAACTGGGCAACATTTAAAAGGGACACTGATACTGAAAGGAATAAACAAAAGATTTTGTAACAAAAGTTATTGGGTTGTGTCATGAGATGGGGCAGGAAGACTCTTGGGTCATGTGGATGGTACTCTGGATATCCAACATTAAAAGATGAGGCAGTTTTTAATGTAAGAAAAGAACCCATCATTGTACATCTGTTCAAATTATTTTAAAAAAATGGCAGGAAAGAACTAGAGAACTATAGATTTACATCCCGCTCACCCTGAAAAAAATGACATTTTTTTTTCGACTTATGTTAAGTCAACATGGCTCCATTGCGCTATACAGTCATTTGTGTGTGTGTGTGTGTGTGTGTGTGTGTGTGTGTGTGTGTGTGTGTGTGTGTCTGTGTGTCTGTAAGTGAGATCTGGGAAAGCTCACGGTAGCGTTTGGCTGGAGTTTTCAGTGTGCAAAGCTTCACAGGATAAGTTAATGATTCTCCTGACTGCCAAGACATATAAAGAGGACTCAGCAAGCCTTTCATAAATCTTGAAACAATGAAATTGGAAGATTAGTCATCTTTCAGCAGGCAAAGAATGTTAAAGTGTGAAAAAAGGATAAACATGGAACAAATGTCTTCCTATGGGAACTGAGGCACTATTGTCATAAATGTAAGAGTAAGCAGAGTGGAAGACTAACGTCTGTGCTAGAGCAAGGAACTGGAACTGAACACACACCCACACCAACACACTCACAAAGACTGATGCGCATGTATGCTGTATGCACCTACGCTCTCCCTTGCACTAACACACATTATCCAACCCACTACCAGCCACCACAAATCACTGGGCCATCTCATATAATCCTACGCCAGCCAGTGCCACAGCATTAAAGATCCAAACAAATTGTCCTTCATCAAGTGCTTGCTGGGGAAGACATAAAGCAAAAGTAGATAGCTGGGCAGGGCCGCGGGCTTGGATCTGGAGCGGTGGCAGCCTCTTTGTAGCTTTAGGAAACAGAACGATAAAGTCTTGGTGGCTCTCAGCCTGTCAGCCTACATTAAACTGCTCTTTGCAACTTTTTGTGAAAGAGATTTCAAGGATAGCAGAGGCACTGAAGGAACACTCGATAAGCCAAATGGGCACATGATGCTGGTTTATCAGAGTCAAATAAAGTAAACTCATGCAGCTGTTTAGAGTCAGAAAAGCACAGTTTCATGAATAACTCCTTTTTAGAGTAGATTAACAATAAAACATGCATGTATAAGTGAGTGAATTGCCTACTTTTAAGTAAAATGATAGACTTTCAGCCACTCTTGTGCCATGAAATTAAAAGATTATGGGGATGGAGCAGAGATTTGTTTTGGGGAAAACTGATAAATCCTGAAGATGATGGTAACCTCTGACTATTCAGCTGGCACCAGCACAATGTTGTTGTATTTAAAAGTAATTTCTGGGACTTGGGTTTTGATTAAAATGATTAACGAAACTGCCATGAACCCACATCCACGTTTCTGTAAGTTGTTACAAAATTTGGAGTATCCAAAACTATGATTAATACTCATTGTTTAAGAATGTAATTATTTAAGTGAAATTTACTATTTTTTAAACTTGACATGTCAACAGCTGTATGACAATAGGTTCTTCTGGTTTTGCTTTACTGGTTTAGTTTTTGCCAAACCCTAACCTATAAAGGAATGAAAAAAATCAAAATGTGTTGTTTTTTTACAACCGTGACATGTAGCACATGCAAACAATAAAGCAACATATTAAAGAATAAAAAGAGACACATAATTGGAAAAAACAATAGTTCCACGTGTAGACATCCTGAACATCCTTTACTTGGAGATCTGAGATATGCATTGATCTGCCAGGAGCTGGAAGTGGGCATGGCCAGGTTTCTGATAAGAGTGAGGGCACGGCTGTATCTGGGAGATCTTAGAGATGCCGAAGGCTCTTGTGAAAAGGAAGCTAGACTTAAGCTGCTGAAGAGACTTATCTTTACAGTTTCCTATACCACCTGCTGACAGATCCCAAGACTGTGTAAATTCCTCTGCCCCTTGAAATGACTCTGACCAGACAATGAGACGACACTTTGTGTACTGATGTTTATTATAACACAGAGAACAGAAGAGATTTTACAAGGTATGTGGGAGACAAAGACAAATACAAGTTACATGTGTTGCAAATTGTGTTTGAAAATGGACAATCCTTGAAGTAAACTAATGGAGCGTGCTTTAGACCCTCTCTGCATGTACTCACTCTGTGATTTAGCACAAAATTCCTGCAGGATACGTCAGTATATTATATCAGTATATTTATTTGTTGCATTTGTTTGAATCTTTCCTTTGATAATTCAGTGGCAAAGAGCATATTTTTCTCTAAAAAAAAAACCTATCTAAATAGTCATACAGTTTTTATCCAAATTCATAGTTGACAAGAGGATGATTCAATGTGTGAAGAACTCCAGGGGTGGAAACATGGCCCAGTGTTATTGTAGAAATGACGCTGTATAAGTCACTCCTGAGATGGCTTTTGTACTATTGGAAAGAGTTATTTACATCCGAAGAGCTCGGGGCATTTATCATCCGGGGATAGTGGCTCCCCTTCAAAGTTTTCCTTTTTATGACGTGCATTATTTCTCGTGCACACACATAAACAAAGCCAGGGCTGCCGGCACTGAATCAGCGAGTGGCCCCTGGGTCAAGCCAGCTTTCTTGTGCCGCCAGTGCTTACATTAGCATGTGAAAGGCTAAAGCTGTTCCAAATATTCCCTCTAAACATTTATCCTGCCTGAACCCCACATGGAAAAATTCCAGGGAGAGGGATGGATGTAGGATGCAACTACTAATTAGCTTTTGTCATGACAAACCAGTTAACAAGGTGGCAAAATGTATGTTCAGCAAATAAACAGAAAAAAGGAATTCTCACAGAAACAAATTGAAAAAAAAACAACAACTTACATTTGGTTTTGACTAAGGAAATTGGTTTGCATATTTGGAATTTGGGAGTTTATATATTTGCCTTTTATTTTAATTTTCAAATGGGTTTAAAACATGTTCCACACATCTCCTCCTCCATCAGAGAAGTCCAGCCTGTCCATAGTATGGCAGGCAGGCAGGCAGGCACCAGGAGTCTGTGTTTACACTGGAAGTGCCTGGAAATGAATTTCCCCACACTAGTCTCATTTGTCTTATCAATCTGTAAATGTGCTGCCTCAATGATGGAGGAACACATTTAAAACATTCAAAAAGGTGTTTCTCATATGCTCGACACTGGCTCCAATCCCCTTTATGCAAAGCAATAAGTACAGAGGAGCAGCTAGAAGTGAAAAAAACAACAGCCCGTTACTTGGAAACACCCAATTTTTGCTGCTGCACTGCTGCACATTTTTTAAATTAGCAGAGTGCGTCTGCTGGGGGAGGACCTTGGTGGAACGTATAAATATTCAAAAGGTACATGTCGTATTCCCAGTCTGCTCATTCTGTTAACTTTTCCACACCGCAAGCTGAATCATCTGTCATTCACCCTAATTTAATCATCAGCCACTCTCATTCAATTATCCAATATAATATGCAAATGAGGTGAACAATGGCCCGCTCATGCTAATTATGTACATCAGAATAATTAAATTGGATAGAAGTGGTGGAGGGGAACTGGACTATCATAAAATGGGGAGCGGATTCTTTAATTAAGGCTGCAAAAATTTTATTAGAATCTGTAATCTGCCCGTAAATTGTTGAATGGTGGCCATGCACAGGGGTGACATTACTCTTATTGGAAAGAGCTCCCTGAAGACTGGTTCAGGGAAGCACAGCATGATGTGGCTCATATCAAGGGCAAATCCATGCTAAAACATGAATCCTATTTATTATAGCAGTGATCTTGGAATATGAGCATAAACAACTTTCCTCAAAAGACTGCAAACCGTCAAACTGTTTTTATACTGCAAAAATTACAGAGAGGAGCTATGACTATTGTTGGCACTATGACAAAATAAAGCAAATAAACTGTCAATGAAACTTAGTGAACAAAATGATCTCTTTTCATCTTGGTTGCTGCCCCAGCTTAATGAATGATCAGAACTCTAAACTAGATTTTCACTCAGCAATAAGCAGAACTAAATGATGTAAACTGTGTATTCTGTGCCAAGGTAGCAGAGCATGCCTGGCAATCAGTTAGACACAGAGAAACACCACCCCTAATCCTCTCCTCTGCTACTGCATGCATGCAGGCACTGCTGCCTTCCTACAACAGCCCAGCCATGTCCAGCAGCACAACACAAACCAGTCTGCCATGGCACGTACAATGGTTCACTCCGAGGACCAACAGACAGCAAGCAGCAGGACTCTGGACGAGGTGCTGAAGCCACTGAAATATTTACAGAGGAGTGTTTTGTTGCTTTTGTGCTGAGTGATTGAAGGGGGCTGTTCAGACAGTCTATAGCTGCTGCTCTTGTTGAAAAGGAAGTCAGTGGAAAAAAAGTACTGCAAAAGGCAATACATAAATTACTTTTTGTCTTTTCAAATTAAAAATATTTGTATTGCAAAGATTTATCTGCTTGTCCGTCTCAAAGAAAAGTGCAGGGGTGTTTGAAGTTTGAAGAAGTTAGAATCCTACATAATCCATCACCCTCTGTGCAGACAGACAACAACACCTCCGTAACACCGTGGTGTATCCTGCTTGGACCAGACAGTATTTGTTAAACATGTCAGGGTGACAGAACAGCAGCAGGTCAGGAGCACAGTAGATTAAAGTGGGAGTGAGTTTGAGTGAGGATGTAGAGACATGCAAACTGACACATGACAAAATGCGCAGCAGTGATAGCCTGTCCACTATCTCTTCCTTTCTAATATATCCACTGTTATTTTGGAAATTTTCTATATTGCATGTTACTTTGAACTTTGTTTTGGCTTGTACGCAACATTGACATTGTTCATGTGGTTATGTGTGCGAACAGCTAAAAGACAGACTCCCTCTGAACTTTAGCAACATATTTTTTCATGGTGGATCATAAATTCTGGCCTCAAACTTTGTTTCAGTGTTCTTAAGCATCTCATTTTTGAAGTGAACTGACATCACTTTCGTAACTGAATGAGTGAATGCTGTGCTCCTCCTTTTAAAAATTTTCAGGTGTGCCTCAGTGTACCTTCATGTCACTGCACTTTGGAATAAACTGTAGTACCTTTAAGACTTTAAACTGAGTTAATTTCGCTGCATATTTTTGTAGAACTACTCCAAAACCCCTCACTGGTCAACGTGCCAAATCACGACCATCTGAATAAAAGCCATTGCATTTAGTAATCGTTCATGAGTCATTCCACTCTTATCTGTCACCGAGCTTATTGTCCAGCCAGCTGTACTAACTTAGAAGTATTTACCCTTCTCATCATGACTGGTTCTGTAGTCAGAAAGTTAAAAAAAACTGTATATGTTACAGACAACTGCAATCTGACTTGTGGGTTGTGTTAGACCTGAATCACATTCAATCTTTGCGTCATCTCGTTGAATGACTCTGAGTCTGTGCTGTCTACCAGATTTTTTTTCTTTTTAGGAGGAAATAATTCACAAGCAAGGTCTGAGTTGCAGCAGGGGCAAGGGAGGATCTCACATTAGAATAATTCAAAGTAATCACACTGAAACTCTGATATATGGACTCTTTCACAGCTCTTGTTCCTCCTGTTTGTTTGTTTATGCCTTAGTGACTACCTTACTCAACTGAACAGTTTGCAGATGATCTTAAAAGCAAACTTCTCCTAAAGCACCCAGTGCAAATAACAGGAAAATGCGTACTCTGCCTTCTCCTATTACTCAGGTTGCAAGCTTGAAAAACAGCAGGTTTGCTGAGTTCAGCTGACGCAATAAACAACACTATCTCATGGCTCTGTCTTATCCACCTCGAAGATGGATGGGTGGGGGCCAAAGGTCACACTTGTTCATTCTTGCAGAGGAAACGTCTTATCCTAATGACAGTTTAGAAGTAAAATGAGAATACTTTTTTCCTTGTACTAGCACACCAGGATGGCCTTGTGGCAAACAATGCTTAGTCCCTCACATACATATAATGAAGCAGCAGGTATGCTTTACAGAAAACCCCACAAAGATGATTTAAAGGGATATACTGCAGAAGTCAGAAACTTAAAAAAAGCAGTCAAGTATGAGAGTAAGAAGAAAATCTGTTCATTGTTCCAAACATTTTCCTAAGCGTCACCCTTTGTGAGCAAGTTACTTCTGCAAATCATCAGGTGTGTAACTGACTTATACCCAGCATAAAAAAAATCTTTGTCAGTCTGTCAGCCAAGAAGAAGATGTTAAATGTTGAGGTTTAGCTGTCAAAGTCCACATGCTGAAAAGAAATCACTGTGCCAAGATGAAAGGATGGAAAGCAACCTACTTGATTTCACCTAATTATCTATAATAAACTAATTTTGTAATTAGTGTCCAGGTTCAACCCAATAAATGTCAAACTTGTTCACAGCAGGTACACAAACAAACACAAACATCTCTGATCTCTCAAAGTGCTGCAACTTAAACCCCTTTCAGAATTTATAATGAGTCAGCAAACATTTTCATTGCACATTTGCACCACTTTCCACCCTAAATTAGAGAGAGACGCACTTCCTCCTATAAATACCATGGGCAGGTATCTCTTACTCAGTGGCATGCTTAGCACAGGATGGAGACCTGTATGCCAATACCTCCACAGTGTAAGGGACTGATTGTGTGTGGGGTTGCCTGGTCACACTTAATGCTGCACTAAGACATCTGAGTATGGAGCACATCTATTGTACCTCAGCCAACGGTGCTCTGTGGCACTCCTGTCCTCTGAAAACCAAGGCAGGAAAGAGGAAGGGAGAGGGAAGGCTCATTTCCACCTCCTCTTCCTAAAATCAATGCATCTCTTGGACACCACAGGGTCAGGGCTGTCAAATGGCACTAAAGAGACATCATTAGGCCTCCTAGATGCCACGGGGTACTTCTTGATGGACTCTTCTGAGACAGTATCAAAGATAAGTGAGCCTCTGTGCAAAAGGTAACGTTTTAAGGATAGATGCGCAGTAGGGCATGGGGACTAAATCTTGGGTAAATGTACAATGAACGGAAGCCTCTTCTCTCCTCTCCACCATGCCGTGCTGTTATGAGTGAACACAGCTCAAGAATTCCCAGACATAAAACTCTCTAATATGACTATAAGTTGCATTAACTGGCTACTGTGCAAACGGCCATTATGGTGTGACTGTGGAATGAACAACGGGCAGGTTTCTCACACATATTCAGTGACAGGCGCACAGCCGATCAAACAGCTGGCTGTCATTAGAGCGCGGCAGCTGGGGCTGACATGGTAGCTGGCAGGAGCAGACAGTGAGGGCTGATGCTGACACAGACAGGAATCAGTTACGTAGATGTGAGATATGTCAAATTACTGGTACAGTTTATTTTTGGAGAGCTGGAATAAATACCAGGCAAAAAGTGACATCAATCATGTTTATTAGTAATGCACTGTGCAGTGAGTGAGAGGTGGAGTACACCCTGGATAGGTTGCCAGTACATCGCTTTGCCAAACAACAGACTTCTAGTAGCTTAATATCTCAATGGACTGCGACCAAAATGCAAATCATGTCCAGCAAATTTTGAGCAAATAAGGGGATGCACTTCTATTTCTCCCGAGTAAACAGGAAAAAAAAGCTTCCTGACTTACACTGGTACCTGAATGAAAAAGCAACAGCTTACACCTTTAACTGCTCCAATGGTAAAATAAATAAATAAATACAGTCATTGAGTGAAAGAGAGCATTTGATGGATGGCTGAGGAAAGTGACAAAGGAAAATTTGATAGTGGAAGAGGAAGCGGCGAGAGGTCTGTGCCAAAATGACTGCTTCTGAAGCAATGCCAGCAAGCTGTAGTGGAAAGAGACAAGACAGATCCTGGAAAAGTGAATAATCTTGGGGGGTGGGGGTGGGGGGCAATAACGCTCACATAAAAATCAACCTTACATTATATATCCTATGTGTATTTATTTATTTTAGCTTTATTTATTTTTTTGTGCACATAAACTGTGCACTCAGCATATGGCAGCAAACTACAAAGGACCAGAGAGAATGTCAAAACATTCCCTTAAAAAACAAAATCCACCAACAATGGTAAGCTGAAACTCAATACGCTAAGTCTTTAGAAAGAGTCCACCATGACAAAGCATTATTGGGATATCACAAATTTGTCTGGCAGTGACAGTTCCAGAGAACTTTCCCTCTCCGCCCACTGCAGGACAAATCACTGGTAATTGGCCTATTACTCTGTCACCAAGTCTGCTTCTGTAGTCAGGCTCTATGAGCCCTGTGAGGAGCCAGCATAGGGATCTGTCTCACCTTGTCTGAGTGGCTCAGGTATGTCTGCCCCCAAGGGACTGCAGTCCACTTCTCTTAAAGGGATACCCTGCAGAGAGGGCTGTCCATCACCGGACCTCCCAGTGTGTCCAAATGCATCAGTTCAGCTCTGCAGGCTGCGCAGCGTTCGGTCATTGCTGCTAAGAGCCCTTTTTGAGTTTTCTCCTTCTCCAAGACAATTCCACTCATTCACATCTTTGTTAGAGCTGTCAGTCACTGCAGACTTTACATACAGCAGTAATTACAATTTCAAACTACTCACAGTCTCCCTGCTCAGTGTGTCAAATGTCACGGTGGGACTTAAGCTTGTTGTTATGGTATTCTTTACCTAAAAGGGTACGCTAAAGCATCTATTGTCAGTTTGTCAGTCTTTGGGCATCAAAATTACAGACTTCACTGTGATCTTTAAGGAGGCCGATTATGTTACAATCCACACCTTTATGAAGGTATGTCACTCATTTTCTGTGAGGTGTCATGTAGTTAATTTTAAATTTACCAACATACAATATGAGGTATCCTTTGTATATAAAGACAATGGTAATTTGTTTGTCATTTGTATATACACTGCTCAAAAAAATAAAGGGAACACTTAAACAACACAATATAACTCCAAGTAAATCAAACTTCTGTGAA
>JAVDPK010003188.1:170774-193799 GCA_034780415.1 Cichlasoma orientale
GGCGGATGCTTTAGTCCAGGTCTGGGAGGAGATCCCTCAGGAGACCATCCGCCACCTCATCAGGAGCACGCCCAGGCGTTTGTAGGGAGGTCATACAGGCACATGGAGGCCACACACAACACTGAGCCTCATTTTGACTTGTTTTAAGGACATTACACCAAAGTTGGATCAGCCTGTAGTGTGTTTTTCCACTACAATTTTGTGTGTGGCTCCAAATCCAGGCCTCCATTGGTTAATAAATTTGATTTCATTGATGCTTTTTGTGTGATTTTGTTGTCAGCACATTCAACTTTGTACAGAACAAAATGTTCAATGAGAATATTTCATACATTCAGATCTAGGATGTATTATCTGAGTGTTCCCTTTATTTTTTTGAGCAGTGTATTTACAAATTACCATTGTGGAATGGCATTTACTACAAATATTAAGATATAAAAGCCCTTCTCTCATTATACAAAGAATTTTGCTCAATTGTTGCTGGTTAGGCTCAGTGGGTACGCAGGTGACCATATTGGCTATCTCACCTGTGGTCCTCAGCTGTGTGTCTTCCTCCTTCTCTCTATCTTCACTGTACTGCTGTCCAAAAATTTATTTGAAAGAATATTATTTAACTGCAACTTTCTAGCATATTTTTGACACCCTAAAGATGCCCTATTCATTAACATTGTGTGTGTGTGTGTGTGTGTGTGTTTAAGCATTATAAAATGACATGTTTATACCAATCAGGCATAACATTATTACCACCAGCCTAATATTGTGTTGGTCCCTCTTTTGCTGCCAAAACAGTTCTGACCTGTTGAGGCATGGACTTCACCCTGAACATGTGCTGTGGTATCTGGCACCATGACGTTAGCAACAGGCCCTTCAAGTCCTGTAAGTTGTGAGATGGGGTCTCCATGGATTGGTCTTGTTTGTCAAGCACATCCCACCGATGCTCAATTGGAACGAGATCTGGGGAATTTGGAGGCCAAGTCAACATCCTGCATATGCCGGCTTACCTTCTTCCAATATTGCATCCTGGTGCCAGGTGTTCCCCAGATACGTGATACACATGTACCCAGCCATCCATGTGATGTAAAAGAAAAGATGATTCATCAAACCAGGCCACCTTCTTCCACTGCTCTGTGGTCCAGTTCTGATGTGCACATGCCCATTGTTGGCTCTTTTGGCAGTGGACAGGGGTCAGCATCTGACTGGTCTGCAGCTATGCAGCTCCATATTTAAAACACTGTGATGCACTGTGTATCCTGAAACCTTTCTATTAGAACTAGCATTAACATGTTTGGCAATTTGAGTTATAGTAGCTTGTCTGTTGGATTGGACCACACGGGCCAGACTTCGCTCCTGACATGCATCATTGAGCCTTGGCTGCCCGTGACCCTGTGACTGGGTCACCACTGTTCCTTCCTTGGACCACTTTTGATAGATAATGACCACTGCAGACTGGGAACACCCCACAAGAGCTGCAGTTTTGGAGATTATCTGACCCAGTCGTCTAGCCATCCCAATTTGGCCCTTTTCAAACTTGCTTAAATCCTTTCACTTGCCCATTTTTCCTGCTTGTAACACATCAACTTTGAGGACAAAATGTCCACTTGCTCTCTAATGTATCACACCCACTAACAGGTGCTATGCTGAAGAGATAACCAGTGTTATCCATTTCACCAATCAGTGGTCACAATGTTATGTCCCATTGGTGTATATTCATCTTGCTTTTAAAGAAGAGAAATATGACTCTTGCAATTAAATGATCATAAACAATAAAAAAAATTGAATATCAGAAAAGTGTTTATAATAACGGGAGCTGACATCTAAACAAGCTGAAATGCTTACGGGCAGGAAGCTAAGAAGAATAATGTTTCAAGCGCTGCCTTACACGAGTCATTGACTGTCTGACCAGTACTTCACACTTGCTCTGAATTCAGCCTTGTAGAGATGCTGCATTTTGATTATTGCGCATTAGCACAGAAGTTAACAACTCTTTTCTTCAGTCTCTCAAATAATGGATGCCTGGCCTTTGCTCATTCCATTAACTCGAGCATAATTTGATCTCTGAATAAATTTTAATGAACAAAAATTTCCCTGCAAGCAGAGAGTTAATTGTAGCATTTTAAGAGCCACAGTATCTTTGTATTACCTAATTGTATGTCAGTGATTGGCCATGATCATTTACACCACAAGGCACCACCAGAAGTCTGTGCCCCTGCCAGCACCCAGTAAAAAGTGGGCTCAATTAAAAGCTCTTCATAAATATTAAACACTATCTATCAGCAAGTTATTCATATAAATGATCTATCCACTTGTAAGCACAGGCGATCAACATCTAAATGTCCTCTGTAAATACAGCTCAGTCATGGAATCCTTACTCTGTTCTAATTCCAGAGCCAGCCAGTTTTAAACAGGCCCTGTGCCAAGGCAGCACTTCGCCATGCTAGCTAACAGAGAGGTGGTAGTACTAATGTTTGGCTCATGTTCATACGGTAAGTGATCAGTTTCATCAAAGCAGGGAAACCCTGCACAGGGCTGATTCATCAGTCACCATAGTGAAGGAGGCCTGCTGAAAGACAGAGAAAGCTTGGAAAGAAAAACAAGACTGGTGAATTTATTCATAGTTACAATAAAGTGTGTGATATTTCACAACGGAAACTGGTGATAATGGAGGATGGTAATAATCAGGCTACCTGCAAATACATTAATAAATATTTAGTAGGGCTGATTACTCCAGTTCTCCTCAAGACAATTAAAGTGTAAATGTCAAATTACAAATGTGAAAAAATCTACTAAGCAGTCTTAGATGATACCTTGAAAAAAAGGAAATAAACACCAAAGAACAAAAGAATGGCACCATTTAATCAAACTTAATTATTAACTGAAGTAAATTTAAATTCCTCAAGTTGTATTTAAATTAAATTTCAGACTGTTTTGTACCTACTCATAGATGATAAGTCTCAGAGAGAATCCCGCAGCGTTGCAGCATGAATAATAGCACATGTCTCTATATTATTAATAAGCTCAGGGCTGAAGTTGGTTAGTAGAAGTCACAGTGACAGATGCTTTCTGGTTGGGTGCCAAAAGAAAGGCAAGTGAGAAGTCTCGGAAGTATTTCCAGCAGGGTGTAAAGGAGCCCTGCAGGTCATGTTAGCCCTGTTCAGAAAACCACGGCGAAACACTGAGGCGGACTAGGCGAGCTTTACAAAGATAACCTTCCAATCCCAGAATTAACACTTTCAGAAGGACATTATAGTGTACGCTCAAAGCACGCTGGTTAGACAGAGAGAATGCAAAGCTGTGGAAGGACAGACACATGGAGGAATAAAGAGAAAGAGAACCAGACAGTACAAGTGACTGTGGAAAATAGACACTTGAGAAAGAATGTGTAAAAGTTGTCTTTTAAAGCTGATACAGTATATTAATGATTACAATTATTTTTTATATTAAATGCCCAAATCTCTGTTGCCTCTCTATACAATATCTAATGTGTATTTTACATTTTCATGGTATTTGAATACACTTGTTAGAATCAGTTTGCTGTAAGATCCTCGAGTCAGTGGCCACACGGATCATAAGTACAACCGTCAATGTCGTTTGATTTGAGTGTTTTCTAATGAGCCACATGTGTTTCATTCTTGTAAATGATCTTGAGAAGTCTCCACTGTTTAGTCTGCCTGATTCCATTTACATGAAAATGTGACAAATTCAACATCACTGCTGTCTTTTGATTAAAAGATAAGCTTTTAAAATAACACATTATTGCACTGGGAAAGAAATTAAATTACCAGAGAAAATAGAGAATTTGTATGTATGTATGTGGAAGCCACTAATGTGTGGCTCAAAAGTTTTAGTTTCAAAATGTACAGACAAACTTGTGATATTATTTTTACAACTTTGATCCATTTCGATTTTTTTTTACAAAGCAATTGATTAAAATCAAGAAATCTACACAAACAGCGGTGCCTCCATCTCGTATTCATGCTGCTGCCAGATTCATTTGTGCCTCTCAATGCAGTGCTAATTCCACAGACCCTGTATTTAATTATTCATGCCAAGTACATAACTTTTCAATTAACTAATTGCCAAGCTCTGGGGAGTTCTGCAATACATGGTGCCCCCGGCAGGTCATCAGCCATGGAGGCAAATTCTTCACTCGCATCCTTAATACACATTGACTTTAAGAGAAAATAATTTCATAAATATTTAAGAGAACAAAATGAGCTTTTAAAAGTATACACCCACAGAATGAAGTAAAAATCTTCACCAGTCAGAGATTTTTAACTTTTGCAGACACACCCACCAATGGCCTGCACACCACCTTGATTTAAAAAAAACATCCCTGGAATATTAGAAAAAACTCAATATGTGTGTAAATATGAATTTAATCCTATTCTCATTACAGTAGCATTCAGCGGTCTCACATAAGCACCAGCAGAATGAATTGGAGCTGTGATTGCTGAGGAAGTAGCAGACAGCTGTAAGGAACCTGTTTCACTCACTTCCCAAATTCTGCCATGTTCCTCACAATCTAATCTCTCTGACCTGATGACCTGTTCACAGAGATAAGAAGTGGGAACAAAAGGGGGTTCCCATGACCAGTGAGCCTGCGGCTCTACAGTGACAGCATTCTGTAGTTTCTCATCTGCAATGATTTGCAACACTAGCATGTTAAGTAAAACTTTTTTTTTAAATCTCCATGTTTATGAAACATTACTAATATACCAAATAAGCCATATATAGCATAACTGATGCACCCAGCCCCGCCATAAAAACAGGAGGTGATATATGATGCCTAAAATCTGAGGGGCAACCTCCGGAGCTCCAAAAGGGGGTCAATCCCCATAGGCTTCTGTGTTAAAATGTCAAATTTCACAGCAATAAAAAGCATATTACCAGCGTGGTACGGTTAGTTTATCGCTTCATAACAGCTCTTCATGAGCTGAACTCCCGGAGTTAGGGATGTGGCCTTGCTCACTGACAGGTGTCCCAACGCTGGCTGCTGGAGCCAATCGTGCCCGTTAGGCCTCATCCACTATTTTGGGTCATTAAACAGGACATCTTCATTGTGTTTGTGTGCTATTTGTGCCTTTTGGAACATTTTTAATGGATTATCTGGTTAATATTATGACTTACTGTAAGGTACAGGCCATTCCAGATGTTTGTGCTTCAGTCTTTGTGAGTGAAATTCTAGTGTTTCATTACTTTGGTACTTTGCACTAATTTGCTGATATGTGTGTCTGTGCATTGCCCCTACAGTCTATGACTACAGTTTGCTAACCAAGCTAGTTTAGCTGAAAAATTAGCACTTCACCCTTTCATTCATACAAGGTAACTTCTGGCTCTGAAAATGGCTAAAACCAACATAACGACATCACAATGTCTAGCTTTTACAAATCTTAAGTCAAGATGAGTTTTTAAGTTATGACTGTGTTTTTGCAATATATAAAGGCTGGTAGATCTGAAAACTATTACAAGAACCAGAAACTCTTCATCTGGTTTTCTGCAACCATTTGAGTCTTCAACATGAGTGAAACCTCACTCAAAACAAAAAACTGTGTACAACATTTCAACCAGAAATGGAACTCGAGGGGAGAGGCTCAGATTTGTGATATTTTAAAGCAAGCTCCTGTTTATTTCATGTCATAAACATCTCAGTGTCCACGGTAACTTTCACCATCTGGTCCTCATTCTCAAACCAATCCTCACTGGAATAACAGCAGACATTATAAACCGCAAAACATATCAGCCTAAAGAAGCTATGCACGGAGCTGTGGACATTCCAGATTGAGCAGATTTGAATTTGGTTACAGTACGACTGTTTCCTCCTTCAGGCAGGTAAACAATGTAATAGGAAACTGTCACAACTGATTTAAGGGGCACACAGCCAATAGAGGGGGATGATATGACATGTCTCCTCAGATCACAGCTTACTGATGGGAATCTGTTTAGTTGGAGAGTGTGTAAAGAGTAGCAGAGCATGAGAGGGGAGGGAGAAGTGGAGAATGCAGCCAGGGGGGAAAAAAGAAATGATGATGGCAGAAGCGGAGAACAGGACCAAGATGACGAGACGAGAAAGAGCATGAGGAGGAACCAGAGGGGGGGAAAAAGGGGAGGTGACAGGGTGAGTGCTGGATGGTGATAATACTGGCTCCTTTCAGACCTTGCACAAGGGTAAGGTGAGACTCCTTCCAAACTGTGCTTTCTGGGCAGTGGCCCAAGCTCGGGGATGCCTGATTGATTTGCCCAGTAAAAGGCCCACTTGTGCAGCTGTGCCATAGCTGATTTCTCCCAACCAGCCTAATGCGGTTCCCACTGCGGAGAAACCACATTAACCAACATGTAAAAAAGGCTGCTGAGAGCAAATGAAGGTGACAGCATTTTCCTTGACGGCCAATGTATGCATTAAGATTTAGAAACATTTTTTACTATAAACTTCAGCATATAGGGCATAAATAAGAAATGTTTGACTTGTTTCTTTGTATGGAATATGGTGGATGTATTTTATCACTGAATATGTCATGTCAGCAAATGAGACAAATGACCAAATGAAGAAAGATTTGTTGACTATTGTTGTATCTGCAACTTTTTAATGGACCAGTAACAGGTATAGTTTAAAACACAGTGGAAAACAGTTGAGTATAGGAAGATGCTACAAGAAGTTTCTTGTTAGTTTCTAACAAGTTGGCAAGGTTTTCACCAGATGTTCACAGTAAATCATAACTTCAACCCAAATTTATCTCATATTGATTCTTTATTGTTCTCGTTGTTCCCTCCTTTGACAAAAAAACCCCATATAAAAACATAAACATAATAAAAATATGTCTAGTGTCAGTTCTATACAAGATATTAAGAATATTTTCTTTTGACTGGATAATTATCCCTGAGTTTTTACAGTGAGATCTGTGTGCAGAGATGTTCTGTTCCCTGTTCCTCTGTGAATCAAGCCTTCCCCGATTAGACATTCAGAGTGGATGGGATAAGGCGGGCCCCAGGTGGCCCCCTCTGTTAAATGGCAGATTAAAGAGTGCACAACTAATTTCTTTAGCCTAATCTTATTAAAGGAAAAACAGCTGTCAACTGTCACCATGTGAATACAAATGGTCTGCAACTAGCTCAGAAGTGCATCTGCACCATGTTGGTGGCATGCAAGCACACATGCACATGCAAACACTATGCCATGCATATTCATTGCCTGCAAATTTGAATATCACACATATTATTTATTTCAAACCAAGGGTATCCCAAAAGCTGAAACACAATATTGCAATCTTTATTTTATTATAACTGTAGTTCTTAGGAGATATTAAATTAAGGGCTGCATTAAAACTAGCTCTTGCTAAAGCAGTAACTAATTATGAAACTTAAGTATATTTAAAATGTGATTTTACTACAATGTGACTAATTTAAACAATATTTTAATTAGAAAGAATAAAACTGATCAGTACCATTTCATGGTCATCACTTACTCACATTCACTCTAGTAGGAATTTTGGCCCTGTGCCCTCTGACGTGATCTGACACCAGGTGCTCAGTACCCCAGGGTGTTTTGAAGACCCTCCCAGTTTAAAGCCTCATCACCTCTGAATCCCCACCCATATAATCCTACCACCCAGATACACATACACACTGACAGAACCCCTCTTTAGTTCTACATTTCCTTCAACATTATGCATAGGACCATGATTATATTCTTTTCATCATTTGAAAAATGGTTGGTTTGAGTAGCAGTGGCTTATGACACCCAAATACCGCAGCCCACACACTTCAGTGCCGCACCATCACGGCCTTTTGATTGCTCCACCTCTCTGTAATTGCCGGTGATTAACCCTGGCATGAGAGGAGGCCAGAAAGAGTCCCTCTCCCTTCTCTGCTGACAGTTCTTGTCAGTGGGTTTGAGGGGCAATTTGGCTGCTGACATGCCTTCCCCAGTCTCTTGTTACTGGGGAACTATGTTGTGCTTGACCCAGCACTGCCAGACTATCTACTGAATTCCTCCCTCCCGCTCTTTCTTTTCTCTCCATTTCTCCTTTTTGCCTCAGTCTATTTAGTGTTATTTCTTCTCTTATCCTTGCCCTAACCTTATTCTTTTTCTTCCACTTTTGGCTCAGCACTCCTTCAATCTGTCTCGCGCGCTTTCTTTCTTTCTTTTTTTTATATATTTGTCTGTTTTTCTGCTAGAGTTCACATCGGACAACCCGACTCCGTGGCTTTAGTGCCGAGGCTGCCTGTGTCTGCCTGCTTGCAGGACTGCAAGGGGGCAACAAACAATGGGCATATTGTTAATCTGTCCGTAAGAAAGCCTTATCTTGTTGTAGACATGGTATTAAATTTCGGAGTGGCCCCATGCGGCCAGGCTGGGGGAGGGATGCGTGGGGGAGAGAGAGATGTGAATAATAAGCTGTGTAATCTCTTCACCTACTCCAAACAGCTTAACCCTGTCAGTGGTTGCTGGTCCAGTTGCACCCTGGACCCTGGTTAATATTTACAGTATGCAACCCAAGCAGTTTTTGTCTGTATGTATGACAATGTTGGTTACACTTTACTCAGTGAGTGTAGCTGTCATCCAACAATAAATTTTTTTTTGTTTTTGTCAGGCAGATAGTGAAACTTCTCCAGTGTGTTCACTGGTATGCTAAAAGCCATCTGATAGGGATCATTTTAATCCTTTATGTAAACATCAAAATATAATTTTAGCATTACAAACCATAAAACTAGACTAGATTAATATACGACCAAGCAGACAAATAAACATCTACATTTTTATATTGCACAGCAATGGTTTTAGTGTGGGAAATTGGGGAATTGTCTACTTAGCTGATCTTTCTTAACTTTGTATAAAGTCCAATCTGAATTCCAGAACAGATGGTTTATCTGGGTGAGGGGAAAGAGGATTAGGGTAGCTACAAATTAGAATTTTTAGTTTAGAGACAACATCCTTACTTCCTTGAAACATCTTTACACATCATTTGTTCACTCACACCATGTCTTAAAACATATGTAGTTCAATTTGAGAAGCTTACAGTGAATTAAAGCAATAAAATTTGAGTTAAAGTAAAAAGATGAAAGATCCCACCTGTGGTGAAGGATCACTGAAGATGAGCTTACTCGGGGGTGTGCGCCCAAAGTTCGGATCCCAGAATTCAAAGTGTACCGCCTGTGATTACAAGAAATAAGAAGGTGGATCAGGAGATCAGAAGCGTGCGGACACATGCTACGCACAGGGCCATCCTTTCTTCATAGAGGACCACAGCACACTGTTAAGTGAGAGCAAAACTATAACTATGATGCCTCAACAAGCAAAACAGATGTTGTAAAGCAAAAATTTTCCAAGTTGCGGAAGAGCGGATGAATGATGAACGATTATGTCACACAGCAAATGCTATCTAGTGTCTTTCATATTACAAATGCAAAGTCAAAGGAACTAAAAGAAATAAGTAACAACACAACTAAGTCAGCTGATAAAGGACATACAGTAAGCCTAACTCTTCACTGACTAAATGGGTAAATGGTAATAGCAGCATCATAAAATAAATCTTGTAACTGTTTTTTATGAATATTTCATATGCTGGTTATTTTTTTTTCTAATTTAACACAGTCTAGTAAAATGAGCATCACTGCTGCACAACCTGACATCATGTGAATGCACATAAATAATATCCCACTTCAGGCACATTTCACATATAATCTTTGTGTGATTTAAGCTCAGCTCTAACCATAATTTGTTAGATTAGGGTTAAAAAGACAAAAGCACTTTAGTTAGGTTTGGAGTTAGTTGTAAACCATGACAGCAAAACAACAAAAAGCTGAGCAATAACAAACAAGAGGGCTTGCTGTTATCTATATGCCATTGCAAGGTATAAGAATGTGACTTTCCTATGCAGCAAACTGTAGAATGAAATTTGCATGACTTACGTAACCTGTAAAGAATACCAGACTAACCAGTTACTTGGACTGGTTTGACTATAATGTCACAACTTTCTTCTCTATGTTATAAACTGCATTTATTGATCTGCTATGAGCAAAAAAAAGAGTTTTATTTTTTGAAAAACATGCAGAAATGAGAATGGTCTCCTATATTTTTATATGATGCAACAGAACCCGACATGCTGTGTATGATAATAAAAGCATGATAAAGTGTAATTTGCAATTACTGTCTCAGGTGTGAAGTGGCACTTAGTGTTGCTGCAGCTTTTTCTATCAGTGTCTCCCTGGAGACTGGATGATTCGTGGTCTTTTCTGCTGACAGGAGGTTGGTGGCGAGCCCAGATAGTGGGGACAGAAACACACACCGGTGCCAACTCAACTGCTCTCCAGCAGCACCTACTGGAATATGCATGGACCTGCAAAGCACAAACACACACAGTCCATGTCACCTATTACATTGTGTTTTCATCTTGCTATTTAGAGCATTAGACTGCCTTAAGGTAATTCACTAATGTGTACCAACAGCAAAACTATATATATCTAAATGTGTTTTAATGTCAGAAAAGTGCAGAGACCTGATGTACAATCTTTTGGCATTATTAGTTAAATTAAGAGTGAACATTATTCTAATCATCAAGGAAAGAGCGGGTGAACACTCTTTGTGTGTGTGTGTGTGTGTGTGTGTGTGTGTGTGTGTGTGTGTGTGTGAGAGAGAGAGAGAGGGAGAGAGTGAAACCTTGGTGAGAGACAATGAAATAGGGAGAGGCTGCAGTTGCAGGTTGGAAGGATAAGGATTATTGTAAAGAGTGGATACTTGAGCTGTGTAAACTGTGCTTCATCATGTCTTGCCATTCACGTGAATAATCACCGCTGGACACACAATAAGGCTTTGATACACAACAGAACATAGCAGAACTGAGAATTAACCCAATTTGATATAACTGCAAATTCAATTCTAAATTGAAAAAATAAAATAAAATAAAATAAAAACACAAAACCACAATATGCTTCATGTACCACTTGAGGTATATGATGAAAAAAGGTTGAGGGGCTGCCCACATTAATGCTATTGTTTCATAGTTTTCCCAAAGTTGACTCTCTGCACATTCAGTGTATAAATATGGCAACTACTTATTATTTCACTCCCAAATGATTTACAGCAATACTTACAGGTCCAATCTGCTGGGTCAGTTCAAGGAAACCTGTGGGGGAGCAACATTACCAAAATAAAAATCAATCACTGTCCATTTGAGGCTTACGAAGAATCAGGAAGAGAATATTTGTGTGTGTGTGTGTGTGTGTGTGTGTGTGTGTGTGCGTGCGTGTGCAGGTGTGTGTGTGTGTGTGTGTGTGTGTGTGTGTGTGTGTAAGACAGACAGACAGACAGAAAAGTAAGTGAGAGGATGGATGGGGGCATCCATAGAAATGGCAAATGCTACTAATGTGTTGTGTGTAAGCTTGTCTTTATTTATTAGGGACGTTTAGGGTCAATGTCTTGGAGACTGTCCATGCACATTACATGCATATTCTGGCTGCAAGTTCAGGAGCTGGTTATTTATGTGGACGAGAGCAGCTGCTTCTCCCTTTGAGAACTACAGTCATCACTCTTTGCAGGGAGAGAGAGGTGTGTCCTGTTTGCAGAGTTACTCATAAAACTGAAGGCTCGCCTACAGATGCATGATAGGTACCGATACAAAGTGCACGTAACCGCCTCTCATTGTTTTAATAGCTGGAGAACAAGGCTAATGCAACAACAACAACAACAACAACAACAAAAACATGATGTGCAATAAGAATGCAAAATAAACAAAAACATTGTACAGGCATTTGAATCATCAATATAAGTCAATCACAGAACATTCCAAACGTTACTAAACACCTTGAACCGGCTCACTGAACAAAATTCAAAAATCCTAGAGAAATAAACAACACGAGAATTATGCTATTTTTCTTTTTCAGCCTTTTAGTATATTCTTGGTTGTTTAGCGATGATACCTATGAGGTTCATAATTAGACCCATTTTGCAAAGTTTAAGTTCTGAAATAAAAGAGTAATAGATTATTTTAACGCAAATGCTCGAGGCGTTCCCTAAATAGCTGCTAGTGACAAATGCAATTTAAGCTGGTAGACTAGAAATATTAGGTTTTGCTTTATGAGTGAAAAGAAAGCTTGGCATGCAGTTTAATGAACTGTCAGTTATGTGTGTGTCATCCCGGCATTGATGAAAAATTCTCCAGTTTGCATCTTTAGAGGATAAATGGATTAACAAACCCCAGAGGTTCTCTGAAAGGCAGTTGTTGTGATCTAGGTATCCTTTTTGCCTCTGTAGTCTTTTTAGTTAATGACTTGACTTACTTAAGTGGTGCTGATCAATATGCACCGGAGGTAAACTTGCTGAAGTTACTGTCTGGGCTGGTATCAGCACACTTCACACCAGCATGAAGTAAAGACACGGGATTGGTGGTTGAGAATGTGTTGATCCATATGTATCATTCACACTACATATGAGTCTGACCTTGGTGATGGAGAACAAGTAATCAAGACAGCACTCATAGGTGGTGTATTTTGCAAAAAAATGGAGTTTGAATTGAGAGAGAGGGCGTGAGCGAGACAGGGAGGCGGACTGAAACATAAACAAAATCTGAAGGAAGTAAAAAAACAAGTTTTACAAAACATTAACTGACAATAATTAAAATGAATGAGCAAAATGAAAAGAGAATAAATGACTGAGGATAGTTGCTCTGTGCATGCAAATAGAAAGAAAGAATGAACAATTTTAAAACAATATGTGTGAGAATGATGTGGCTTTTGTGTCCTTCCTGTGGTCCATTACTGTAAAGCCAGGCCCCAAACGAGACAGATCCCAGTGGACCACCATGGCTGTTGTGGGTTTTTACAGCTTCCTGGTTTGTCTCAATATGAATGTGTGTGTGAGAGTTTGTGTGCTCCAGGTATTACTCATGTTGCGGGGACCTAGAGTGACATTATGGGGACATCTCGTCTATATGGGAACAAAAAAAACAAGTTCCCATAATGCAAAATCAGCAAAGTTTAAGGGTTTTAGTCATGGTTAGGTAAATGAATTCAAGTGCATATGTGTTATTACATGCGAGTGTGTGTGGGTGTCCCTACAATTCAATATACACTTATTTACTGGTCAAAACGCGTAAAAGTGCTTTTTTTAGGCTCTTTGAAAATGACTTGTATTGACTGATAAATACCACAGATGCAGGTTTGTGTGTTATTGTTTGTCCTGTAGCATTAGCTCCAGGTCTATATGAGGAAAAGGTTCCAACTAATGATGGGATCCCTCCACTAGTATCACGGTCCTCTCTGGCTCACACTTCTCAACACCCGCGACAACATAAGAGGACTAATCTCTCACACCACATAAGCACACACAAACACTTTCACACATGGGAAGGAAAGGTTCTGGGGGAGCCCCCCTTTAGATGAGAACCATGCCCACTTGCTTATCTCATACACACTCTTCACACAAGCAGATTTACAGGAGCTTGTCTCCAAGAGCCAAAAAACACAATATAATCAACTAACTTTTGTAACACGAGATGGACAATATCTTCGGCTACAATGTGTCAACCTTCCTGACTGAGCACATTTTAAGTTGTATTCATCAGTTTTGGGCAGTCTGCATTTTCTGTTTTGATTTTAAAAAACGGATTAGTAAATGCTTAGAGAGCTCAAAAGTTCCAGGATTCAATAGAGCAAACTTTCAAGCCATTAAGAAGTTTTTCAGTTACATAAACAGAATCTCTTTACTGTTCTACCTATTGCATTAGGATTCATATATCCCCTTTAAACAGCAACCACACCCTTATCAAAGTGTTTTCTTGTTTTGGATCTCAAACCAATACTTTCTCCCTAATGCGCACAAAAACCTTACTTCATATTCCACAATCGTGTAGATTATGATATTGATCGCCCTTCTCTGTAAAAGCATTATAAATATAAAGAGCATTTCTCCATTAACGGAGAGTAGGAAGCTGGCTAATGCTAATGAGCCTCAGAGTGGCCATTCCAGTCCATTAAGGGCTCTTAGCGCTGGGAAATGATTGTGTTTTTGTAGGGAGAAAAACTAACACAGTCACACGGACTCACAACTTGCACACAGGGAGGTTAATGATAAATGGTACTAATGGACTTTCTGTACATTTGAGGGGAGAAAAAATAGGAGATTGGAAAATGAGAAAATGTATTTGTTGCTGTAAACTTGAAAGACTCAATTCATTTGAGGATCTAATTTGATTTCTAATGCATGACATGGAAGTGAAGCAGTTTTATGAAGCTCAGGAAAGTTATGCTGCTGATGTTACGTCATGGATTTTAAAAAGTTGTTATTAGATTAACTTTATATGGCAAGGATGCTCCAGGAGCTACTGATGTAATAATAATGCAAACTTATGTACTGGGATGTGAGGGGGAGAACACCTTGAATTCAGAGCACAGATTGATGCATACAGTCACGTTAAAGAGAAAGTTTCCAAAGAACTCTGTGCGAGCTAATGAATCATGGGGACTACAAGCACACCCTATGATTTAATAGCTTGTAGAACCGCATTTAGCAGCAATAACTTGAAATAATTGTTTCCTCTATGACTTTATCACTCTCACACATTGTTGTGGTGGAATTTTGGCCCGCTCATCTTTACAATGTAGCTTCAGTTCATTGAGGTTTGTAGGCATTCATTTATGCACAGCTCTCTTAAGGTCCCACCACGGCATCGGGTGGGAGGTCTGGATTTTGACTGGGAATTGATTCTTTTATTTTTCAGCCATTCTGTTGTACATTTGCTGCTGTGGCTGGGGTCATCGTCCTGTTGCATGACCCAATTTCAGCCAAGCTTTGGCTGTTGGAAACATGGCCTCACATTTGACTCTAGAATACTTTGGTATACAGAGGAGTTCATGGTTGACTTACTAACAGCAAGGTGCTGACATCCTCTGTCTTCAAGACAAGCCCAAATCATCACTCCTGCACCACCATGGTTGAAAGTTGGCATGAGGTGTTTGTGCAGCTAAACTGTGTTTGGTTTTCACCAAAATGGCGCTGTGCATTATGGACAAACATCTCCACTTTAGTCTGGTCTGTCCAAAGGATATTGTTCTTGAAATCTTGCGGTTTATTCAGATGCAACTTTGCAAACCTGCAATGAGCTGTGCTGCTGTTTTCTTTTGAGAGAGAAGAGGCTTCCTCCTGGCAACCCTTCTAAGCATGCCATACTTGTTCAGTGTTTTTCTAATTCTTATACTTTACTCTGTGTTTAATCATTCTCTGTGTCTCTTCCACAGCATGTTTTTTTTGTCCTCAACCAGCAGATGACTGCCCCTCCCTGAGCCTGGTTCGGCTGGAGGTTTCTTCCTGTCAAAAGGGAGATTTTCCTTCCCACCGTCGCCAAGTGCTTGCTCATAGGGGGCCGTTTTGACTGTTGGGTTTTCTCTGCAGTATTGTAGGGTCTTATCTTACAATACAAAGCACCTTGAGGAGACCGTTTGTTGTGATTTTGCACTATACAAATAAAGTTGAATTGAATTGAATTGAATTAATTGCACTGACATGAACTTTAATATTTAACATGCTAACTCAGGTATTTAGAGTCTCAGATGTAGCTCTTGGATTTGTTTGTAATTTATCTGAACATTGTGCATTCTGACCTTGGGGTAAATTTGCTTGGAGATCCACTCCTGAGGAGATAGTGGCATTGTGTTATAACACACACGTTTATAGAAGTGGTCACACTTGCGGATGATCAGTTAATCAAATGCATTTATTTAGCAACACCTGGCTGGTATTTACGCTCTTAATTCTTATGGAAGCAGTAAGAGTCTACTTTGTTCTTCACAGGACTGCATGTCAAGTCCATTAGTCCATTATCCATTAGTTGAAGGTTATTGGCTTTGTTTGCTGTTCTTTTGTTATTTGATAAAAAAAAAAAGTGTAAATCATGTCTTAATGCTTGTAGTGAAAAGAACATATTAAATACACACTATGTGGCTTTTGGTGAGTTTAAACAAACATGGGCAATGAAGACCCTCATTGTGAGAAGGTCTGGTAAAGGTCAGAACATTAAACAAAGGGCAGAGAGTGTGTGCTTGTCCTTTATTCTGAAGCCCAGCAGAGGAATGCACATGGGATGGTGTTAAGGACTGGTGGTGAATGTGCAGTTGGGGTCAGAGCAAACTGTCTACAACAGGAGACCGAGGGAGTGAGAAAAGGAGAGGAATACAAAATACGAACCAGGGGGGAGAAAGGGGGAAGAAAAACCATCCAGGGGTGAGTAAGCATGTGAGAAAAAGAGTTGGAGGTAGTGTGTAGCTGTGTGTGAGAGAAATAAATGGTGGATGCAGGGAGGGAGGGGCAGTGACTACCTGTGTGGAAAATCAGTGTTCCCTTCCGACCTGTAATGCTACTCCATCTGCATTGTTCAGTGACGGACAGAACAAGACACAGTCAAGAACAGCTAGCCAAGCTGGGGTATCAAATTATTCTCAGGGAAGAAAGATTTACCCTGAACACCCCCTAGCCCCAGCCAGCCCACCCTCATCTACCCACATTCTCCTTCCTTCCTTCTTCTCCCTCTCCCTTTTTCTTACTCTCTCTCCCCCTCTCTCTCTCAATCTCCCCTTTTTTTGATCCCCAGCCATTCCTGCTTAATCTCAAAAGCCAACGCATGCGCTTGACCTCCACCTATACACACACATGTGCATGGACAAATGCAACAGAAACACATTACATACCAACACACAATTACACACATGCTGAAACACGCTCATGCACTACAATGTATGTGTGAATGCGCACTCGCAGACACACAAAGGGGTTAGGATAGAGAATGAAAAGTTGAGAAGAAGCAGGTCTGTGTGTGAGCAGCAACAGGGAGGTCTCCTCTAATCCTGGGAGTCCAGAAGGAGAAGGAGGAGAAGGAGGAGGAGGAGAACAAGCGAGCAAACTGTCAGAAAGAAGGCGTTAGTCAGCCAACTGGGAGAAAAGAATACATGCATTATTTTTGTGGACCTTAATAAATAGGAGGGAATGAGGAAAAATACAGTTAAAAAAAGAAGATATGGTTTTGAAACACATAAAAGATTATATTTATTTGCCATATCTCTGTTTAAAGTTATGATCATTTCTTTTCTTTTTTATTATTTTTGTGCAGTAATGCATCACTTATCTTTAAAAAGGTATTTAAGTGTTATAGTTTAATCTGCACAGCAAAAATCTATATATATCCATACTGCATATTTCATTATTTTTCAAAAAATAAAAAAAACAAAAAAGCCCATTCATTTTTCATTATAACAAAGAAATATCTATAGTGGCAGGTTTTCATTATCCAGGCCTGCTGTAAGCCTTTTTAGAAAACCTAAGTAAGCTCTGGAATGAACAGTGTAACTACCAAAATTACTAGAAGAAATGTGCAATGTGTGAGTTACCCCCCCCCCCTTTTCCGCCACACACACTCACTTCAAAGGAAAAAAAAAGTACATCCACACCAAATAGCGGGACCTAAAAGGAGTCAACCCATGAGCTGATTTCCAGAACATTTCATTGTGGCCAGTAGGCAAGCCTGTTTGATGTATTTACACTGAGTACACGTGTAACTATTTCCCACACATTTCATCCTGAAGGCTCTCTGTTATGATTTACAAATGCTTTTGAAGACATGAAGAGAAGTTCAGCAGCTCAGGCTGGTTTCAGGAAGTAGATTATTAAATCTGCGTAATTTATAAAGGAACTGATAAATTTATGCCATAAATTCATGGCTTGAAGGTATGGAACACGCTGAATCTATCCAAATGAGTACATGATAAATCTAATCATTCTTTTTGAATACAAATCAGATAGATGCTAACTATACATGACACAACAAATAAAAACACTTAAAGTGCACATATCCCATCCGAGGCCAAGATCTCACATATCTCCATGAGTTTCTGTGCCAGGGTTCGTTTCGCAAAACCTGGACTTTGGCAAGGTTGGCGATGATGAACAAGCTTTGTCTTAAACGGATCTGAAAGTTCAAGGATGTACAATACAATTTTAACTTGCCCTGCCAACTTCAAGCAGACACTATGACAGTCTCACAGTGTGGGCGCTTTGTTCCTAACATATTGCAAGTCTCAACACATTACAGATGAAAACATGGCAAACGTTCCCCTCAATTGCATCTGTGCAGCTTCCTGTCTATAACTTCAGCAAGCCAGAGGTTTCATCATTCTGCAGTCACCAGAAGAATGACATGTTGGCATGCAGCAAAATGCTAAGGTTTCAGCTGGCTGGATTCCACTTATTCCATCGACTACCGACTGAACTGTGATTTCCTGATGAGACATGTTTCTTTGTGCATGAGAACAATTGAGAAAGTGTTTACTTAACAAAACCCTGTGGACGTGGGTTTCTGTGGATCGAGTACCTCAATAACAGGCTCGTCCCAGCACAGGTAAGGGCAGACGAAGGACAGGAGAAACTATTCAGAATGCTTCTGTCATACTGATCAATCAATACTCATCACTGAGTTTGCTGTAAAAGCAACCATCATCAGTACACTGTCGCAAATGAATGAATGAATGAATGAATAGCCTGCTCTTCACAGTAATCGGTGTCAGATCAAACAGCTTTATTATTAACATCATTAATGCAATAAACCTTACTATTAAAGAAGACTGTTAACAAAATAAAGATTTTACATGCAAAGACTGCCACAGTGAAGGCTTTGTGGTAGAAATATAGTCACAGTTAAGGTGCTACTGCACTGGATCAGAAATGCTTTGGAAATCCCCTCGCTACAGACCTTTCTGTCAGAATTCCTGAGGTTTGACAATTTCTGTGCCTTTCCTTAGAAGCATGCATGTTAGCCTTTTTTTTTGTCTAGAAAAAGGCATCCCTAAACATGGTGGAGAAATGAAAGTGCCATTTTCCTCAGCAGTCCCTCTTTAGACTTTCAAACAGACCAGCAGCTTTCAACCCAGAACCTTTGTGTTATGATTTACCACTGCAGTGTTTTAGCATTGTTTATTATTGTCATGTACAGGTAACAATGGCACATCACTACCACCAATGACATTCATAGACTCAGCCCCCTCAATATTGCACATAAAAACCAAAAAGCAATATTACACATAAAATATAAGTAAACTATATAAAAAAAAGACTATATACAGATAGAATAAATACAAGTAAAGTGAATTACACTGTACTAAAAAATTACTGTAGCAGCTGCCATAGCATGTGGTCAGAAATCAATGGTATAAACGTGTTTTTATGTTTAAAATAATGTTGTCTGGTTATATTACATTGTGTGGCTGTCCGATCAAATTTAGACTTAAACAGACATAGTTTTAAAGGCCATGACTAGCTGAAAGCAATGTCCATAAACATCTGGTGTTTTCTAGGAATGATCTTCTAAAAATGCTGTTATCCCCTTTATATGATGTTTATATACAGTATTGTCATAATTTAAACTTTTGCTCGTTTAGTAATCAAAAACTAACTTTAACCATGAAGCATGCCTTTCTGTTTGCAGTGATTTGAAATGTCAGATAAATAAAAAAAGATTGTAATGAGAGCAGAAAAGAAACTAGACTCTTCTGAATAATCAAACAGAATGAATGGTTTCAGTAGTTTATGTGCATTCAGAAAGAGCATGTAATCAGAGGACATATAACCATAGGGCTGGCAAGAAAAACAATATCTCTTTCAATGACAGACAAAGCACAGAGACAGAGACAAAATGTTTGCTTCAGTGACCAGCGATTAGATTAGAGGCTTAGTTCTGGAGCAGCAGACCAAAGATAAACAAGAGAGGTGGACAGGGTGGGATGGGAAGAACACTGTTCCAAAGGTAAGTGACACAGGTCAGTTAGTTGTACTCTATGATTAGCCCTTTGTGTCCAGTCATTTTTGGCTGTAATCAAAAGCTAATAGTTAGAGAACTGATGCCTCAGAAGAGGGTGGAACAGGGTCACCTGATGGGCCAGACAAGATCTTTGTACTGCCTCTTCCTCACCCCTAGTAATTAGTTGGAGAGTAAAGGAGGGTGGGGATAGAGAAGTACAGGGGATGGGATGAAATGGGAGAACTAAGAATAAAGGCTGGAGAAGGAAGTGGAAAAGATGACTGTTCTGTAAGATCTCAGGCAACACATGGAGAACAGCTAGGAATGAAGTCGATCAGACAGCAGTGGGAGTGGTGAAAGGGGCCAGGCCCGCTACCGCTACAGTACAAGAGACAGCAGCACACACTGTGATTGAAGTTGACACACCATCGCACACATTTCAACATATCTAAACAAATCCTTAGTCAAGCTACAATGAATGTCCTTAGGTATTTCATTCAGCGGTGCCAAAGTCCTGCTGTTTGATTCACAATAACATCAATTATAAATGTACTTGCAGTCATTCTGACTACATCAAAATGTTTTCAATAGCTAAATGCTGTGAAAAGCACACGTGTTCATAAAGAATAAATTCAATATAAGAAGTGGTGCCGCAAATTTTAAGATGTTGTCACTGTAAATAGCAGCACATCGAAATTTCACTTTTACTATCCATTCTTATGTAAACTTTATCCAACTATAATCAACATTGCCATAATAGTAGTGAATATGAAAACAGTGTGACACGTGAAACAGGTTGCTCACGCCAACGCACCTAAGGAAGTTATCCCCGAACATGCAGCAGCCACTGGCTTAATGTTCTTGGCTGACTTTCACTGCTCTCATGGCATATTGTTTTTATCAGGTCATCTGTTTTCAGTGAGAAAGCTCCTAAATGTCGGCCAAATGTTGAACATAGACGAGCATTTAGTAGCTAAATTGACAGATATTTAAGTGACGAGTTGGAAGAGACACAGAGCTAAAAAAAAAAAGAAGAAGACGGGACTAGTTTTGGTTGACTTGCAAGCAAACAGCTTTTTAAATAAATGATGGTACTGTTGGTCAGTGTTTGTGTTTACGTGTTGCTACTGAAGAATCCAGGAAGTCTCTCCTACTTAGTATACACAAAAATTACTGATAACTTGCAAGTCATGTAAATTTGGGGTCTTATACTTACCATACTTAGCATACCATAGCAATCTTAAATAAGTTTCAAGTGGAAAGTAAATTAAAACATGAAAGACATTTTCTTACCTCTTGAAGATATAATATTCTTTTGGCATCTGGAGAGCCTCTCCTAGACTTTTGTTTTGTCGATTTGAGGCCATTTTTCTTATCATATGGTGCTATAACAGTTCGGGAGCTAAGGAGCCAGGAAAATCTGGCCAGTGTGCGGAAAATCAACAAACTTGACGAGAACAGATGAGAGACTTGGCTGACACTCAACACCCAAAATGATTAGCATTGGGTCTATATTCCCTTGCTCTAATGATTATAGGTTCAGGCAGCAACAGCCCCACTGCATAATGCACAGGGAAGTTTTTTTAAAACCTTTTTTTACTTTGTGCTACTCTTATATGCTGAGAGTCAGAACTGTGCTTACCTGAATGGGTTCTTGCGTCAGTCTGACAAGAGAAGCCTACAATGATCTGTTCCGTAATACTATTTATAAAATATAGGGGACAAGGCACAACCCAATAAATCAACACCTTCCCTTTTTTTCTTTCTTCGGTGAAGCCATGGTACAGTGGAGTACAAAGCAAATGGCCATAATCTATCAAACCACTGTTTACACCATAATATAGTACAAGCCATGACATGACCATGAAGTGTCAAGACAGGCATCTCTTTGTTGCAAAAGGGAGGTACGAGAAAGCTCAGAAATCATCAAATTAGCCTCTAAATAGCCTCCCAGTGGACAAAGCTGCCAGCTGCTGTGCCCAGCAGCCCCCAGCAGCTCCTGGTGTCCTGTAAACACTGTCCATCTTGGCTACCTTTTATTTGAAAGGTGTGACAAACAATGGCAACCCTGCATTGTAAACATGTGAGCTCATGACTGGTTTGAATTGCAGAACTGCTGAATTTGTCCTGCAAATTTGAGCAGAGTGGAACCAAAATGCACTTTGACACAAAATAAACCATTACTGGCCACAGAGGGAGCTGTACTCGGAGGTCATGGGTTTTGCCAAACAAGTATATGGGTAGTAGCAGAGAAGGGTCAGACTGTGGGGATGGTGTCTGCATTTTCTACTCCCTGCTCCCCTTGCTTTTAAGCAGAACTGGAGTACAAGATCAGATAATCCAGAAAAAAAAACAAACTTGATGTAAAGGTGGCTCCAGGATATGAGAGATGGTGGTTAAGTTAAAAAAAAAAAAAGAATACCACGAGTTGTCATGAGAGCTCAGCACAGCGGTGCTCTATGTTTCCTGCATCAACGATGGTGGACTCAGCTTCCTTTCCTGTACACCACTTTACTATGCTGGGAAAAATGACAACTCTGACAGCAGATTAGCATCAGCACACACATGTGGACATCCTCTTTTTGTTCTGTTAGGATTAGAACAAAAATGCTGTTCACCGGTTCCCCAGATTACCAGAGACATGAGTCAGTAGTTGATCAGAAGTAAATAAATAAAGCTTCAGTCACACAAGTGACTGAAGCTTTATTAACACCAGGTCAAAGAAGCTTTGACGACGATATCTTGACTAAGCTTTGTTTAAAATGTGTTTCAGTAGAAGAAATTTCAAATTAGTTAACTGACTTTATCAACAGCAATCTCAAACAATATTGCTACTCATATTTTAACCATAAAATGCAATCTATGGCTATTACATAGAAGGATCTTGGAGTAAAAGTAAGGGAGGAGAAATAAATATACTGTAAATCACTGCAATGGACTTCTAAAGACAGTGAGCCTTCAGAAAAAAAGAACTGTATTGTTGGTGTCTGTAACAGTGACAGCAGCCAGTTTATTGACTTGAGTTGATATGTGATCTGAGCGTTCTGCAGGGGGACACCGTGACCTTTGACTTTGTAGCCCTCCGGCATTGCCCTTGTGCCCAATGGCAGATGTGACTGCAGCAGACTTTTCTGCAGTGTGACAGCTTGTTAGTCCCCTACCCCTCTTCCCACCCCTTTACACACACACACACACACACACACACACACACACACACACACACACACACCCACACACACACACACACACACACACA
>JAVDPK010003188.1:203049-224633 GCA_034780415.1 Cichlasoma orientale
ACACACACACACACACACACACACACACACACACACACACACACACACACACACACACACACACACAAATGGCTTTGAACAGGAGCTGTAAATTTGACCTAAGCTAAATAATAAGTGCTAATTATTCAGTTTTCCCTCTGAAATAAAGTAGGGGAGCTGGATGATATCTGTGAATTTTAACAGAAAAATCTCTGGTGACTTTTGTACCTACACTATTATAGACAAAAGTATTGGCCACCTACACAACACACCACAGGAGCTGCTTGGCCATGGAAACCCATGCCATAAAGCTCCCAGCGCACAGTTTTTGTACTGATGTTCATGCCAGAGGAGGTTTAGAGCGATGCAGTTATTGAGTCAGCAGAGGGTGACCTATTCTTTCACAAATGTTTGTGAAGGCTGACTGCATAGCTACAGTAGGTGCTTGATTTTATACACCTTTGGCGAAGGGACTGAAGACACTTGAACTTAAAGATTAAGAGGTGTGGTCCAATACTTTTGTCTATTTAAGAGCCTGTGTCCACATATGGGGACATTACATTTTGGCTTTGCTGCACCGTATACTTCATTCTGGTCAATAGTGTTTTATACTTTAAGTCATGTTGACTTTGTTGTGTTGTGCTATAAAAATAACATCCTTTTTTTCACAAAAGTATGTAACAACCATGTAACAAAATACAACTTCAAAGAAGAAGCTTAGTTTATATACATATCAGGTCCATCTAATCACAGATATCTAGGAGAAATGAAAAAGGAATTGCAAACAGGGGCTCAGGTCTCAGGAGGATAGTGTACTATGGACAAAAGAAGAAATCCTGGACCAAAGGATACTTGCAAGTTATAGTTTATTTTAGAAAGCATTAAAGCAACAGACTGTAAAATTTGTGGACTCAGCATATTGATTATGTATGTTGCTGGAATTTATGCTCTTGAGGTCAGCGAGAGTAAACAAAACTGTTCCAAAAAATCTCCATAGAGCCAAGGAGAACTGCAAAATTGTCTGTTGATTCATTACTTTGAGGTACATCTCTCAGATTACACATAGTCAATGATCCACTGGTAATAGTACAAATGTGTTGCTGAAGCTTTTAAATTAATTAAACTAATTATCAAATATTTGTACCTTTTTATAGCATCTTAATAACTGATTAAAACAATCAGTTGCAATCAGCTGACTATTAAACAGGTTCACAGCTTATCATTGCCGGTCTTCTTCACATTTGTAACTCCCACTTTATCTCTCTCTTTTTTTCTCACTGTCTGTGGCATTCGATGTCTGTCACTTCTCCTCGAATCCCTTTCTCTCACCTATTCTTCTCTCTCCACCCTTATGTCACCCCTTTCCCAAACTCAAGCAAGCAGAACAGAGCAGGCAGGTCTTCTCTAGCAGACCAGAACACTCTGTTCTCAGAGTTCTCACCTTTCACCCTGGGTGAACGTGAGGCGGCATCACTCAGGCCCCCAAGCCCCGCGGAGACCAGAACACAACACCTACCTGACTAGCTGGGCTGTATGGAGAGTCAGCGGTACGGTGAAAGACACAAGCACGTAGGGAGAAATCAGGTAGAACAAACAAGTGACCGACATCATAGAAGAGTATAGGTGACACAGAAACATCAAAAGCAGGTTTCAATGCAAAGGTGTCGTGTTAAAGTTCAAGTTCTAGTGCAATGTCCAGATCTTTAGTGTGGTATTTGTATGCACATGTCATAGTACTTAGCTGGCCTGCTGTCCTCCTGTACTGATTTTCATAAAATCTGTTTATGGCACATTAGAACTGGGAATCTGTGAATGCCTGCTTTTCCATATAAAGTGATTGATTGTTTTTGAGTGTTAGGCTCAATGCTGGATTCATTACACTGACTTCTGAGACTCTGGCAAACTATACTAGAGCTTCATACAACACAGACAGTATGCATCTTTGCTGTAATAATTCTATAGAATCTGTGTGCATGATGGCCTGTGTACTGGTGTGACTGTGCAAGTGTATGCCAGCAGTAGCGACCTTGTCCCTGCCCCCTCCAGCAGGAGTGCCAGATGCTCAGTAATCTGTGTGAAAGGCGATCCACCACTTAATGGGATTGTTTCTGTTGCACCTTAAAGAAGAGGCGGACAGCAGACCAGAGCTGAGCAGTCACCCTCCATAACTGCTGTCCTGGGACCTCAGGTGGACACAGTGGGTGAAGAAACACCACAAGAGTGTTGGGGAGGAAGGAGGGGGCTTCACACATCTGAATCATAAAACAGGACTGAGCTCCTCTCCCTCCAGATTGCATTGTCTTAAAACAGATGGCTGACATATTGACAAGGAGGAGAGAGATGATATGGTTGAAAGTGTGAACATATGGAGGCCTGATTATCTCAGTTAAATATGTTTTGAGGCTATGTCAAACAGGTGTCTTTTTAGGCTCAAAAAGAAAAAAAAGTTTGCCTAAGGAAGGTAATCAATAGGTAAACTGCTAATAGATGGCAGCAAGCCTGATCTAATTAACACCTCAAGAACTGCTCATATGTTATTCATCATGGTTGGACCAGCAGTTAGGAAAAACAGGCAACTGTCACCAAAAGTACAGCTTTTAACTTATTTTCTTTCTGTAATTTGATTAGGTGATTTGTTAGCAATTACTTTGGTAATTTGTGGCATTAAAATAGAGTGCAGCAACCTAATTTGGCCCAATGAGCCTCAACAGGGAGTTTTATAGAAGGCACAGTTTGAGTTTTTGAATATAGGTTTGAGTTCAGGTTGTACTTTTTTTTTTTCTTTTTCAAATTTCAGAAAAGGGAGCTGCTGGCAATATACAGTACCAGTCAAAAGTTTGGACACACGTACCCATTCAAATGAATGGTACTGACTGGTACTGCATGCTACTATTGAATATCATCAGCTTTGCTTTACTCAATTTTCTTCTCTTTATTACTCTTTTCTTTGCCCCCACCCCCTAACCAATTATGGCAGATAGATGGCCCTCTTTGAGCCAGGTTCTTTTTCCTATTAAAAGGACGTTCTTCTTCCTCACCATCGCCAAGAGATTTTGATAGGGATCATCTATTTGTTTGAGATCACTGTTGTGGACTGGCACTATATACTGCAAATAAAAACTGAAAATGAAATGAAGTCTCCTTCGGCGCCTGTGCCTTGACCCACCAGCTGCAGCAGTAATGTATTTTTAAGACTTAATGGTCCTGTACAAAGTGTGCAATATGTTTGTGAGTCAGGAGAAAGGAGTTTGTGTTCCCTTTGTGAGCTTTTGAACTTTGTTTCTTTCTTTGTTTCACTCAGTTTTAACTTTCACTTTTACTGTACTTAGTGGCTATTTTTGGTTAATTTTAGGAACTCGGAAATTATTAGGTATAGGGAAAAAAATTCATGGGAATTCATTGGAGAAAAAAGCCCCTTAGTGCATTAACTCTACTTGTTAAAAAATGAGGTTTATCCAGTGAGCTCGACTATGATGCTAAGGGTCTTTTAAAAACATCTATATGTGATGAGCTGGTGGTGAGAGACTTTCTTATTGATGCCTAAACCTGGCACCTCATGGCATAAATGCAGGACAACTTATCCAAAATTTGAAGACAGCAATGGCTTTGACAAAATACTCATATTTAACACCCAGGGAACAATAAGAGGCTGGTTTTAAGTAGATGGGCTGACTTACCATAATTTGGGAGGTTTTTTTTTCCAATTGTACAATCAAAATATAGCCTTGGCCTATGTTTTAGGTTCTGCTAGCAAATTTGGCACTATCAGGTATTTTGGTGCAGTTAGGCCTGAAACACTTTTTTCACCATCAAGCACAATTCTGTGCCAAAGTACAATAACTGCATTATTATATGCTTGGGGCATTAGACACATTAAAAAATAATGGGAGGACTACTAAATAAAAAATTATTTTTATTTAGTAGTCACATTTTAGGCCAATCAGATGCTTTCCCAATGGTAGTTTGCAATCAATAAGATGTGCAGAAAATGTCTGCACAGTTTAAAACCGGTAAGTGCGGTCAGGAGGGGCCAAACAACAACTGTTTGCCCTTAGGCTGCCTCATAGATAATTCAGCTCTAGTCATTATATACAAAGTACTTTATTATGTCACTTAATGTATATGATATTTCTTAGCTAATCGGTATACAAAAATCCCTGAAACAAAGAGTAAAACAGAATATTACATATTGAAATCCATCTTTTAATCATTATTGTAACCAAAGACCAATGACCTGGGATAGAGAGGGGAACAGCAAAGTGACAAAACACATTAAAAGACCAGAAGTTAGAAAGAGGCAACAGCATATTTATCTGTCTGTGAGTAACATGAGAACTGGTTTCCTTCCTTGCACCTCTGGCAGCAGTAAAACTGTCCGTGTCATAACGCCCAGCGTGTCAAAATGATATGTTTAACCATCTCCTACCTATTATGCAGGACAATTGTTGCTCAGGATGGATTTCCTCCCAGTGTGAAATGACAGATTCTCCTTCTTTATTGCCGAGTGCCCACTCGGCTCACCGCCCCTCTTCAAAAGACCGCGACTATGTGTCACCTGTGTAGAATGCAAAGACACGTTAGATAGAATTTCACAGCGGACCTCTATTCATGCTTATGATTGCTTTGTTTGGTGGAGAGATTTCAGTATCCATAGGAGATGAGAAGGTGGGACCTCTGCTTTATAAATGAGCCGTTGCTTTGTCAACACAGGAGTGGGGTTATCTCAAGCAGCAGCTGAAAGACTGATAGAGTGAGATGATTATCAGTGAGATAGCAGCATGGCGATTGGGCCATAAGGATATTATATGCACGGAAGGACAAAAGAATAAAGAATTACAACAGAGTGCAATTAAAGATCGCTTTTTGAAAAGCTCCAATGTGGACTGAATAAAATCAAATAAGAGCTCCAATAGGTTGAAAGTTGATCAACAGAAAATTGATCTGCAACTATTTTGACATCATGATTAAACTAAATCTGAGGAAAATGTTAAATTTGGCTGTTTCAGACTTTCTGCTGTGAGGATTTGATTATTTTCTTTGTCATATATGCTGCATGCTGAATAATTTGTGGTTTGTGACTGTGGGAACCTGATATGTTGGTTAATTATTTCATGTTAATTACATACAATATTACTTATTAATGAGAGGGCAACAGGTCAAGTGGATAAGCCTGCTTGTGAACAAGAGTTTAAAACTGCATGGAGTTATTATTTTCATTTGCCTTTCTTTTGTATTATTTTTTTGTGTCTATTTTTACGTTAAATTATTATACATTGTGTCACAAATTTCATGCTCAAAGGTTACTTTTTCTCTGGTTAATGGAGTTTTTGTAATCAACCACTATTTTCATCATTGAGTAGATTCATTGCAGGTGCCTTATCCCCAAGTTCCATACACTGAAATTTTTAATTTATAGACTAAAAGAATAGAATTTTGAATAAACAGCAACAGCACTGAAGCAGACCCAGATCAATCCCAATAACTGCAACAATTCTTATATTTTTTCCTTCATGTTAGAATCCTGTCGTTTCCACAAAACATACCACTATGACGTATTTATGATGTTTCTAATGTAAAGCAAATAACAGGAAATAAGCTGAACACCCATCAGAAGACAACAGGTACTTCAGAATATTTTAAATACCTGAATTCACATTTAAACTTTCTCTTTACTCTGAAAGACATAGAGAGAGAGAGAGGGACACACGCCCAGCTGAATGAGTGAAGACCCAAGGGTCACAAGGGAGGGGTTTGGGGCTACAGATCAGGGGTCCTGTTCCTTTTCCAGCCTTTTCAATTAAGCCCCAGCACACTGGTAACAATTTATGAACATGACCTTCCAACTTTCCAGCTCCCACACTCAGCTCTGGGAGCCAACCTCTCCAACCCCCCCAACAACATCAAACCAACCCCCAGTGCACTTCTGACCCTCTGACCCACTACATATAGCCCATCTTGACAAGACAAACCTACTACTGCATGCAAAAGCATATGTGTATTATGTATGTATTCAATGAAGGCACAAAACCGCACACTCTTACGCACCAGATCTGGTCCCCTGTGTTCACTTTGAGGGGTCAGTGCTTATTCTTCAGCACAGGCTCAAAGGTGAGTAATAAAAAAATCTAATACAGTAAATGCACAGGGTCACCAGCATATCAATATATAATACAGAAAAGGGACAGATGACAACCCATAAGCCGATGGAAAGCAATTGAATTCTCTGTTTCTCCCTATCTCTGGATGCATCAATCTGCAGGTGTTGATAATTGAATTAAGAAGGAGACGTGATTAACAAGTTCTTCAAAAAAGCTGGAATTGCCTGCAATCTGACGCTTGAAGATCTTGATGGGCTTCCTTGGGTGCAGAAACTATTTGTGACATCTCCACAGTTCAGCCAGCTGTCTTCATTTTAATTAAAAATCTTTCACGGGTGTAAGAGTTATGGAAGGTACAGCGAGGGCTCCTGGCAGCAGCCTGAATGAAATACCACATAGCAAATTGTGTGTGTGAATATAGTAAGCAACAGTTACATCAACTGAATGAGACGGAGGATGCGATTTCCCAAAAAGGGGCCATATCCAAGGCAGCCAGTGCCCCGTGATGCTAGACAACTTTATTGAAACTATGAAACTTTATATGATATTATAGGACCTGCTGTCATTAACCTGAGCTCATTGCATTACCAATAGCTTTACTGCAGCGCTGTTTGACTTTGGCAGGACTATAACAGATGTGTGTTTCATATCTTGACTTTTATTCAACCTGAAACATGAAGTCAAACATCTATTAGAAGTATTACCTTAAAGAGAAACTAAGTTTTGAGGTTGGCACTAAAAGCTTGTGAATTTTGATTATAATTCATTAAATGTATGTTTCTGATGTCACAGTCATTCCATGCCTTTCATTTTTCTTTCTTTTTTATATGCTTTGACATGGTGAACTTAAATATTATGAACAGAGAGGATATTTAGGTCAGAATTTCAGTTAAAATAATTAATTTTAAATGTCATACCTGTCATTAACATTAGAGGTAAGTGCACACATTGCGGTTTACCTACTTAGGTTTATTTTTTTAATCATGAATTGGCACCGGGGTGGCTATAAGCATAATGAAGGAGAAGAGGCTGACCTGCAAATATCATGTTTGTGTTACAAAGATTTCTTTTTTTTTAAGATACAAATTTTTTTTAAAAAGAAAAAAAGATGGATTATACTCTTTTGGGCTTATTAATGACATACAGTATATTTTAAACAGATGGCAGATTATAGGAACAACTTTGCTGTAAGAGTAATAATTATAACAAATGCAATTAACACTACTGGCATAGCAGACATTAGATGCATGAGGCTGTTCATCACAAAACAAATTAGTTCTGATCTCATTGCTTATTATGTCATGTCTGTGTGAGACAATGAATATAAAAAAAAAAAGACAATATGCTATAGCTACAATATACTGACTGCGGCAGTAATCTGAGACCCCTGTGTTTAATGACTATGTATGTGGGGGCCACATTTGCAAATCATTTTAAATACCAATGAATGAGACGTAAGTCACTGACCTTATGAGTCTTCTAACAATTACACCTTAAAAACGTGTCTATTCTGCATGAGTATAAAAAAAAAAGGTCAGTTTTTATGGCTGGTTATTATCAGCTTTTTATTATGCAAAACAAATTTCACTCTCCACAACTCCACCGTTTGCCATCTTTGTTCATGTTCACTCTCGGAAGACCTCCATCAAACTCTCCACTACTCCTTAATAGACTAGGGTCCTCTCAGTGACATCATAACTCACACACTCACCTCTACTGGGGCTATTGTTCTCTTCACTTTATCACTACAGCAGGACCTCTGCAGCAGGGAGACGGAGGCAAACATCTGTCAGGTATAAGTTCAAGTTTTTGATCACAGATTTTAATGTTTCTTCAGCTGTAAACACATCGTCTCAGTAGTGCCTTCACACAAACAAATATCAGATATCAGAGAGATGCACTAAAGATCAAACAGGCCTCAGTCATAACAGGGTCCAGCGTGGTGCATGTCATTAATGTGACCCTTGCAGGGTAGTGGAAGAGGAAGTAATGAATTAGAGTGGAGCTGGGAAGGCATTAGAGATTAGGTAGTAGAGAGGGCTCAAGCGAGGAGCAACTGCAGGGTCAAGGGTTAGGCATATACCAAAATTTGTCAAGCGATCCCAGCATGTGTATTAGGTGGCGGTGCTATGCTGTCGTTGTATAAAGTAAATGTGCCGTTTACTGCAAAGCAAGAAAATTTCAAGTTGTGAAGCACGGCCTCAAAATAAAATCTGTGAAAAAAAAATGCACTTAAAATAATAAAATATGGAACAGAAACACCAGCACTCTCTCATACTTCTCAACATTTATTTATGTTTATGAAATATAATATATTTATATTATGCTCATATTTATATTTATATAACATATTTTTTCAGAGTGCCTGTGTTTCCTTTCTTTTCCACATTTCCTAAGACAAGGTATTTTATATGTCTTTTAAAGTTGATGATGAGCATTTTATTACTTTTAATGTAGTGACACTGGAAACACCCCCCCCCCCTTTTTTTCTTGCACATCTAACTCTAACTTACTTTAAAAGTAAATTAATGGAGGATTCATTGCTTTGCAGATCTGATCCTTCCCCTTTTGAATGTAAAGAAGCACTCTGAAAACCCTGACGAGGTATAAATTGTGCAATACTCTGTGAGAAAAGACCTCATTCTCTTTCCCTGTCTGCCTGCCCTCATAGGTGCGATAAGTAAAGCATCCCAATAAATCTGGCGGTCATCAAAGAAGTTCTACTTCCAGGCCTCGTAACCACAGACTCTGATCTGAGAGACAGAGGGGTCAGTCACTGAGCCTGACTCACACAGAGATCGTCAATAACAAACTCTCCTCAACTGTCCAGCTTCTAGGACTGGGTTTCTCTGGCACATCATTTTGTTATTCTTACGGTGAAAGATTACACACAGTATAGCCAGACATACTGACGATGTCATGAATGACGACAAGCCCCAGATGTGGGAATCTGAGTAATCTTCAAAGGTCAGATTCAACAAAGTAGATCTTGTTGTGATGTCTTTTCTTGCTGCAATGACGATAAGTGATGTTATGTTTTCTGTTCATCACTTGACATATCTAACAGTAATTTATGATGGCAGCCTGGTAAAAAGGCAAAGCCTGTTCAGGAAAAATTAAAGTACACAAAGCAACAGTGTATTATACTTCTGTACTGTTTTATGCATTTGAAACATCTGCAGCAAATGCAGTTTTCCGCAGTCGTGTTTATACGTATATAATTATAAAATATGAATAAATACCAGTTAATGGTATTCAGTTTAATTATTTGTGGACATTTTTTATGTAATCTAAACACTGATCTCTGTGCTGCTTGTGTGCATCTTGCTTGTGAATAGAGCCCTTAAGAATCTTAGACAAGGGCCTCTTATGACATTAACCTGGGTCACTGCTCTTTTGTTTTTTAAATGAATCTTTAATTAATTAATCTTTAATTAATCTTTAGTGACCTAAATTGACTGAATATCTAATATCTCAAGACAACAAAAATAAAAATGAAGACACAAAAACCCCCGTACTAAGCAGTTATTGACCTACTGCAACCTGTTATAACTATTCTTCAAATAATGGAATATTATTAACATAACCAGTGATTAGTAGATGCACACGCTAATTTTGTTTTATGCTCTATCAAATAATACATTTCTGTAACTTCGTAATTATTAAACGTAATAACAAGGTTGAAATTTTTCATCAGTCCGTTTTTAGTCATTTTACTGGTAAAACTTGTGGCCCACATCATCATGAAGCATCATGAAGCATGAATTGTGTAGGCTCTCCCTGAACCCGGCTGTGAAGCCACAGCTAATGTCAATTAAACAGAGTGGCTTAGTGACTGTGACCTAAAGATGATCGCTGGTGTCAGCTGCTGGCCAAGGTCATGCCATAGCGTTAACAAGATTTGATCCTCTGTGCTCTGTTGCACTTTCCTTGCTTCTTTCATTTTATCCTTTTGACTTGTCCCATCTCCAGTAACAATATTTCACTGTCAGCTTTTGCTGCTCTTGGTTTTTACTATACACACACTCGCCCTCTTCTCTGTCCAGTTTATGTCCTCAGTCCAGTCCAGTCTTTGTTTCCCCTCTTACTCGTCTGTCTGCGCGATCATTTTAATCAACAAGATGCCGGGTGACATTCATTGTCTCACCCATTTCATTTTGTCCATTTGCAGATAAACATTCAGCATGCTTTGATTTATGGCTTGCTGTCTCTCTTTTATAAGCATAAACATAAAAGATAATTTATCACCCTGGCCACTTCATGTTCAGTGTAAGTAGTTAAATACTCATTTAAATATGTTCTCAGTAATAACAACAGTACTCTGTATGTCAGTAAGGATACTGAAAGAAATGTAAAAGTATCTCATATCTAGAGATCTTAGAAGTCCCAGATAAATGTAGGTAAAGATGTGGTCTAACATTATTTATGTGCCATAATTTCTTAGTGTTACTTTTACTCACAGTGCACACAGATTTGTAAAGTTTTAACAAAATTACTTATTAGCCTTTCTACTGTCAAGCACAGACCTGTAAGAGGGTGTTACATAAATTAAGTCATTGTTTTAATTAAAACCCCTAATTTTTATAATCAAAATATACAATTAGATTTACATTAACGTATTGACACTTCTCACATCCTCTTCCTCTGCTCATTTCTTGGCCTTTACCTGCTCTTGCATTCTTTCAGACACAAACCACTGAAATACTAAAATGGCTTTGTTTAAGAGCTTGTGCTTACATTAAAGCTTTTTAAACTTTTATAATAATAAAAATAATGTGGGGTTTTTTTTGTATTTGTTATGGAATAGAATCTTTAAATCTTTTTTAAACATACTTTGGAGTTGAACTATTCTGCACACATCTGCAGTTTCTTCTATTAATCTTCTATTCTTCTATTATTTCTTCTGTTCTACTAACTTCAGATGAATCACAAGGTTTTGGACTATAAAACTTAGATTCACATTTTTAATATCTTTCATAGTGTTTGTATAATAATTACACCAATAATTAGACAAATCATACATCAAAATGTAGACAAATGTGTATTTTTACATAGAGTGTAACTTTCAAAGTGCAGATTCACAGAACATGAACAAGTCTCAAACTGACACAGGTGCCCTTCATGTTTCTGTTCTCTAAATTTAAATGTAAATTTATTTTCTCTGTGAGTTTTTTTTTTCATTCTTGAGGTGGAAAGAAATCTTCCATTTGAATGGCAAAAATGATCATTTCAACCATCCATCAAATCATTGGTTGAATAGGCCCATCACGGCTGCATCCTTGGCTACATCCTCCATGTAATGGATTCCTCATGTTTTCTTTTCGCAGGACAGATCATAAGATACTTTTAAAGCAAATCAATAAAGCTGTTATTAGTTATATTAAATACCTTCAACTTTTCAGGTTTAACTCACAATTCAAAACTACTTCTGTTTGCCACTTTATCACATACACACACATACACACACTCAACTGTCATAATAAGAGCTTCTAAAAGCAAGGGGCAACCGCTGAAAAATGAAATACAAGAAGCCAATCAGCATCTGCTAGGCCTCATCCACTACTTGATTCATTAAATTGGACTTACTGTTGGAGCTTCTTGGAGCATTTACAATGGATTATCTGACTAATAGTGTGGCTTTCAGATTGGTCCTGGCCATCCAAGACATCTGTGAGTTTTGGTGACTGAAATGTTAGTATTTTTGTTATTCTGTTACTTAGCACTAATTAGCCAATTTGTGCATCTCACAGTTGCAGTGAGAGTTTATGAATGCAGCTTGCTAACCAAGCTTCTTAGCATTAGCTGCTAACATGGTTCTCTTTCCTCCATATAAGGTAACTTCTGGCTTTAAAAGAACAACATGGCTGCAGCCAAAATATTAATGCTGAAGTTTCAAAATACAAACTCCAAAACCAAAGGATGACATCAGGGAGGTTACATCCATCTTTTATACTATACTTAATCATAAAAACAACTCACCATTGTTTACCATGGTTTTATGTAAAAGCACTGGCTGGTAACAGAAGAACACGTGAGTTTTACAAGCTGTTTAAAAATATTCATAAGAAGAACTGAGTGCCACTGAAACTCGAAGAACAACAATATTTGTAAACACAAGATGTGAACAGACCAAGTGCACTCATAAAGCCTACAAGTTACTATGTGTGACTTTTTCTAAGTAGAGCAGTGAGTGTTTCAGTAGATATTAGCTACAGTTACTGACTCATCATCAAAAAATCAATTCATTTTTACCAGACATACAAACAGCCATCTCCGGTAAGTAATGCTTAGCTCATCACTCAGGCTCAGTAAAATGATTACTTTGCTTAATAAAGAAATTTTATTAAAAGAAAAAAAAATCCCAATAAAACATTGTTTCAAGAAAGAGATGGCACGCACAAGGAGAACCACTTAAACACAGGTGCACACATTAACACAAACACTATCACTGTGCACACAATAATGTATTGCATGTGACACAATCTTATACATATGTTACAGAGGGTCTCACACACATAAGTTCATGCACACACAAATGTACACTTCTCAAAAAAAATTAAAGGAACACTTTGAAAGCACATCAGATCTCAAAGTGGAAAAAGAAATCATGGTGAATGTCTACACTGATACGGACTGGGTAATGTTTAGGAGTGAAAGGATGCCACATCGTTTGATGGACATGAAAATTATTAACCTACAGAAGGCTGAATTCAAAGACACCCCAAAAATCAAAGTGAAAAAATTATGCAGCAGGCTACCAAAATTTCATTGCAGCAACTCAGAATGGCACACAGTCGTTTGTATGGCCTCCACGTGCTTGCATGCCTGACAGCATTGGGGCATGCTCTTAATGAGACATTGGATGTTGTTCTGGGGCTCTCCTCCCAGATCTGGACCGGGCTATCACTGAGCCTCTGGACATTTTGATGTGCAACCTGGTGGCGTTGGATGGACCAAAACATACGTTCTATTGGATTTAGGTCAGGCGAGTGTGGGACCCAGTCAGTGGTATCAATTCCTTTGTCCTCCAGAAACTGCCTACATATTTTTGTTACATGAAGCCAGGCATTGTCATGGACCAGGAGGAATGCAGGACCCACTGCAGCAGGACCCACTGCAGCAGCGTAGGGTTTGAAAATGGTTCCAGGATTTTCATCCAATACCTAATGGCAGTCAAGGTGCCATTACCTAGCCTGTAGAAGTCTGTGTGTCCTTCCATGTGCCTCCCAGACCATCAGTGTCTGATGGTCTGGGACCTGTCCCAAACCAAACCTGTCATGCCGAACAATGTTACAGGCAGCATAATGTTCTCCACAGCTTCTCCAGACCCTTTCAAGTCTGTCACATGTGCTCAGGGTGAACCTGCTCTCATCTGTGAAATGCACAGGCACCAGTGGTGGATCTGGTAAGCACAGGGCCCACTAGAGGACGTCGGGCCCCCAGGCCACCCTTGTGAATTCGCTTTCTGATTGTTTGGTCAGAGACATTCACACCAGTGGTCTGCTGGAGGTTTTGTAGGGCTCTGTAAGTGCTCATCCTGTTCCTCCTTGCATAAAGGAGCAGATACTGGTCCTGCAGATGGGTCAAGGATCTTGTGCAACCCTGTCCAGCTCTCCTAGAGTAACTGCATGTCTTCTGGAATCTCCTAGATGCTCTTGAGATTGTGCCGTGACACACAGTAAACCTTCTAGCAATGTCATGTAAAGATGTGCTATCCTAGAGGAGTTGGACTTCCTGTGCAACCTCTGTAAGGTCGAGGTATTGCCTCATGCCACCATTGGTGACATTGACCCTAACCAAATACAAAACTAGTGAAAAAACTAGGAGGATGGAAGAAAATATCAGTGGCCTCCACCTGTACTGTAACATCATTGCTGTTTTGGGGGTTGCCTCATTGTTGCCCCTCTAGTGCACCTGTTGTTAATTTAATTAACAGCAAAGCAGCTGAAACTGATTAACAACCTCCTCTGCTACTTAACTGACCAGATCAATATCACAGACATTTAATTGACTTGATGCTATACTCTCATTAAAAAGTGTTCCTTTCATTTTTTATCTGAGTAGTGTCGATATTGAAGCTCACAGCCCACATGCACAAATAAATGAAGGCTTTTTTTGGTCAGAGCAGCATTAATTTATCTTCAACATCATCATCATCAGCATCAGCAGCATTAGAGGCCAGGCCATAGAGGTCCAGCTCACATGATGTGATTATCTGCTCCACTGGTCACTGTCCCCTGGCTGGTTAGAGCACATTAGCAACTGGGATGTTTCTGCCTGGCAGAGCCACAATCCTGTGTGTTTATGTATGTGTGTTGCTGTATATAAATAGCCACATTGGTTGGTTGAAACACATTAACCACCTGTAAGTTTCTGCCCAGGAGGGCCAAGACTCCATACTGCTTAATTTCAGCTGTAAGAAGAGAAATATGCTACAAAGGAGAAGGGAGCCAGTGCAGACTATTTCTGCTATGTGTATTATTTTAGATGAGTAAGAAACTGTTCTGTTTCTAAACATGAAGCAAAGTGGCAGGATTTCCTTTCTGGGTTTATGATTTCATGTCTTTACTGCAAACACAGATGTTTATGTACATCATGCGTGCATACACCACCTATGATGAGAAGGCCCTCCTGTGGACAATGCAACCAGACCAATATTCTCTCAGTCAGAGAGGCAGTGAGATGAGATAATGATCAGTCAGACGTAACGGCTGAGACCTGCCGGAGCCCACCAGAGGTTTGCTCCCAGACACAGCAGCACTGTACGAGAGCCTTTAGCACACCTGCATGCTTCACTGAAGCCTTGACAAGTGTGAATATCTCAGCCCAGGTTCAGTAAATGTGAATACCCCAGTGGAAACATGATGAAGGTTTCACACTACTAAGTCTAAAATGGATAATCATGATGAAACCACCTGTATAGAACTATATTTGTCCTTTTGGGAATTTCCAGGTGTTTATTTAATCGGACGTGAGGCAGTTTTTTCACCAAATTTACACGGAATGCATGCTATGAAGCAATGAGAAGAGGAAAGTTTTTTGTATTGTGTTTGCAGAATTTCAATTAAAATCCATTCCTAGTTTTGGACAAACCTGTTTTGGTTTCAGGTGATTTCAGGTGATCAGACTTCACAAAGTGAAAACCTATATTTCCAGATATATGCAATTTCTAGCTTGCTATCATGTGCCTTTCTCCAAAATATAGCTATGGCTGAATAATCTTAAATGCAGTATTTTGTGCTTCTGATTTAGTAAAAAACGATCAAATGCAGGAATTAAACTCTATAAGATAAAAGGAAACAGTCTTGTTTCAAAAAATGATATTTCTTTGACCGCCATCATTTGGAATACCTCAAAATCAGACAGTATCCATACTGAATATTCTAGCTCCTGTGCTCCAGTTTGTGTTAAGTGTGGGACTTTATGATGAACTATTTTGACTTAAAAAAATAAAAACTGTTCAGACATGTGAAGATTTAAATATTATCCTGTTATACACAAGAAGATTGTAGCAATTTGTGTGCTTTGGTATTCCTTCTTAAGCCTGCTCACTGAAGGTGTGGAAACAGATTTTTGTGATTCCTGTGCACGAAAGAAAAGAACTTATACAGGAAAACAAAAAATGAGACTACATGAAAGAGCTGATGAAAAGGAAGGTGATGGGAAGCAGATAGGTCTACGGGGTGCTTTGTATCCTATAGCCTAACGGCCATGTTGGCCAACTTACTGTGAATGAGCACTCTGTTAAGTTCTGCAGTAAATTTCTCACTAGTTAATAGCTTCTGGAGGGCTTTCACTTAACCGCTTTCACGCCTCTCACTGTGGCCGTTAGTTGGCTGCAGCTGATGCCAGTATAGCCGTCGCCCATCTCTCAGCTGCTTTTCGTCTATAGATGCCTACACTGTTAACTTTATGTCAGGTCTCTCTGCGAGGTCTGCACTGCCACAGCTCTGTCAACATATTGCCAAGAAACCTGCTGCCTGAGGTGAAAAGTCGACACACTCGCTTTTTTGTCTGTTTAAGTTTTTTCACACAGCTCCGTGCCTTCAGTAAATTGCCTCCAGCCTTTGGTTTGTGTCTGCTGAATAACCGCATGTAAGACCATCAGGCAGCATACACAGGCCAACACATACAAGATAATCAAACCCACTATTCCTGTCCCTCTCCTGCAGACACCAAACTACCCTGTACTACCACAGGGATCGGGGAAGTGTTTCAGATGGTATGAATTATTTGCTGGAGTCTCATTTGAGGCTTCTTGACATCTTGGGGTTTTTTGAGGTGAAATATTTATGGGGCTACTGTTAGCCAGTGCAGATGGGCACCTCAGTGTTCTCTTGTGGTGTATTTGTGAGGAAATGAAGGCAAACCACAAACAGGGCGTTGGCCCATGTGCTAGATGAGTTCTGACTGCTCTCTCATGTGTTATCAGCACTGACTTGTCGGCTATGGTTATGTTAGCTGTCAGATAGGTTTAGATCAGGCCATGAGGAGAAGCCCTTCATGAATACAAATGGTAAGAGATAGGCCATCTCACTGTGCTTCAGTCTGCCAAGAATCATACCATCAATGATATAAAAGAAACCTCATAGGTCCAGAACAGAGGTTCCAAGTAGAATAGATCATTTTAACTTACGAGCTGAAATTAATGAAGTTAATAATATTACTGAAGCACACGTTCCATATCAGTGACGTCTGTCATTTTTTCCTAAAGCATTTTGAAATATATGTAACATAAGACTGGAAAAGGATTGATTTATTGAACCAATGCAGATAATTTGCCTGAACAGTATCAGTGACTGTACACTGTACAGTACAACAAAATTAAGTGCATAAATCCTTCCAAAATGGGCCGGGCTCTGGGGAGGCCAATCCATGACTGATTGTGTTCTAGTGTGTGGTTTTCTATCCAGGTGTGCTTTTACTGCATTTAGTTGCTAATCAGATTCTTTCCTGATGCTATTCCATGGTGGATCCAAATCTGTCTGTAATTTCTGTGTTCATAATTCCATCAATTTGGATAAGATCCCAACACCACTGGCTGAAATGGAGCCCCAAACCATGACAGAGCCTCCATGGTGTTTTACAGATGGCTGCAAACACTCACTGTTACACCATTCTCCCGACATCCTCTGTTTATATTAACAACAATTTGAACCAAAGTTTTAAATTTGGATTCATCGTTCCCTAAGACCCATTGCCTGTCATGGTCTGCCGCCCACTAGTCTCCCTGTCCCCCTGGAGCAGGAGGTTTGAGTGGATCTCCACCCTTCTGGGAGGAGCCTGGATTCTTCCACTCCTTAGCTGAGCACCTGTACCCCATCAAGCCTCATCAGCTGTGGTATTTCGGGACCAGCTCAACCATCCAGTCTCTGCCAGATTATCTATCTCCTTAGAGTGGTAACCTGGCTCAGTTTTGCATTCCTTTCTGTGCAACCTGTACTAGTGTGCTAACACCCTGCTTCTTTGTCCTCTCAGATTGCATTCTCCAACTTACTTCACAAAGCGGACTGCCTGCCTCCCTCAGCACATCTTTCCAGCTCAAGGATCGGCTAGCTAATTTGGACCTCAGACTCCCCCCGGACCTCTCGTCTTTGAACCCAAGTAAGGCCTCATTCACCATCCCCTTCCCCAAGGACAGACTGCTCTCCTCACTGAGAACATTCCCGAGATTAACTCTCCTCTCCTCCCTTTACGAATATTCCACCTGGACCTGCAAGCTTGGTCAACTCGTACCCCTGGCTAAGACTCCCGAGCTCCGTGTTAACCAAAATAAAGATTAGTGATTATTGTAAACTCCTTCTGTGGTCTCTTGATTGGGTTCTGCATTTGAGTTCACTGTCTCTGGTTCAGCCAGTTCATGACATTGCCACTGATTTTCAGTCTAATTTTGGGGTAATTTGGCATACTTCAGCCTCTTCTCTCCATTTCCCTTCCTTAAGAATGGCTTTTTGATGGCCACACTTCCACTGAGACCGTTTCTGAAGAGGTGTCAGTGAACAGCAGATGGATCAGCTGAAGGACCAGATGCACCTCTCAGGTCCTGTGTTAGGTCTTTGCTGGATTTTCTTTCCTGTTTCTTAAGGACATGACTTTCAGTTACTGACCATCTGCTGTAGGTAGATTTTTAGGCCTCCCACTTTACGGTTTCCTTAAAATTTTAAAGATGCACTGCACACCAGACATTTTGAAAAATAGTTCTTTGTAGGTGCAAAAATGCTAATTTATGCCTCTGTTTTTTTGTCATCTTTGACATTTTTCATAGTCATCTAAAGAAATTGGAGCAAATTATGTTTTTTAGTGACAGGCTGCTACTAACAAAGTGCCTTAAAGATTCAATTCAAAATTGGTTCTTTGCTAAGTTGTCTGTGTGTAGACACAACAGTGTTTCCTCACTTGAGTTAGGTGGGGGTTTTTTATGCTTGAATGATTCATAGGTCCGTGTTGAGTGACTTAAAAAAAATAAATAAATAAAAATGGACAAGTGCAACAACTGTGTTGAAAAAGAAACCAATGTCCAAAGGAAAGCCTGAAGAACTCTTGCTGTAGACCACTGTAAAAAAAAAAAAATTAAGTCCGACTCCTTGCAATCAAAATATAAAGAAATGAGGTGGCTTAAGATTTTTGCACAGTACTATAATATATTGTATGTTTTGGTCTTTGGCGCCAAAAGCAAGTTCTCCTCTTCTTAGACACTAGACTCTTTGGTTCAGTTGGTCAGTGCATTTTCCTGAATCATATCAATTTACAAACCACTAATTTAACATTGCAGTTCATTAACCTAAAAATCACTGACCTCAAATTAAAGATGCAGTTAAGAGCAATAAATAAAGCTAAGTGAGGAGACGTCACAGCAAATAACTTGCTGAAAATTCTGGTTTAAAGAAAACCTCAGTAAGATATCACTCTGGCAGAAGGCTAGCGTGTTGTACATATCCATTAACAACAAACCATATTTTGTGCATTTACGTCTCATCTTTCATATATATTAACTTTCAGGCCTTTAAACAATGTTTTAGTGAACCATATATAAGTTGTTATGGAGGCAAGCTGTCTGAGCCTCATGCATTTAGTTTTGAAACACTTATCCTGCCGTTGACAGATGAGACTAGAGTTTTTCCATGACAACACTAGATTCAGACCACCTAACAATAGCCCCACAGCACTCATGCCTCCAAATGGACTACAGCAGAACTTAATGGGCACAAAGAGAAACGGACTCCTTCAGCACCCTCACTGTCGTCATTGTAGAAAATTTAAAACTGAATCTTGTATTTCTTTCAATAATTTAAGTACACATGCAACGGGCTTTAAAAACAGTCTGATTTCTTGTTTTGTGTAAGAATTTGATATCTTAAAGTAAATATCTTAAAGTGCTTAGTGTAATACTGATGTCTGGAGCAATGAAAATCTATAATTGGCTCACAAAACATTTAATTGAAAACCTGGTTTTACCAAATGCGAGAAAAAAAATGTCCTTTGTACCATTTCATTTTTCTTATTTGAATCGAGTACAAATTTTATTTTGTTATTGATATTTAGCAATGTGTGGTCTTTCATGTCTAACGCCTTTCCTTGAGTAATGAGTAGATATTGTTTGGGTGGCATTCCTGAGACTTGCTGGAGAGTTTCAGAATTGCTGGGCTGTCTGTCCTTGTTGCCACCTAATCTGGAGTTATAGCCCACACTGAGAGAAAGAGCCTGACCAGCTTCCTTAGATTAGTATCAATCCCAGAAGGCTATTAAAAAGCCATTTGTCTCAATACAAATGGCAGGCAGTCATATGTGGCCCAAGTGTTGCTTGTTTTATTTTAACCCTATGGAGTCAATGTTTGCCACAACACTGCTTGTGTTACACCAGAATTGCCAGTTTAAAAAGTCAAAGGGGGCATTTTTACCTTACTTATTTTAGATGTGCATATGGCGATTTCATGTGAAATCCCTTTGTCTAATTATATAGAGAAAATAACACTACATATTTCTTTGTAATTACTTTCACTAGTAAAAAATTAGATTGGTCGGTAAATTGTGTTAGTGTCATAGTCCATGTCATAAATAGGCTAAAATGGGAAACCAGACAATGAGTGACTGAGCCTGAAAAAATAAAGCTGTTTTGTTAATCAGCCAAGTTTAACGATTCCCATTAGACCTTTAATTCACCAGACAATTGAACAATGACACATAAGATACAAAGGTATTTTTTTCTTACCAAAGTGCACTCTAATGTCCAAGAAGTACATTAAATGCAGTCAATATAAAGAATACATTTGCCAGACTTATCAGTGAAGCAGTTTGTAACTGATAGCTTTTCCCAGTTGCATAAAATAACTAACTTATATAGAACATATGGATTGTGAGAAGGAACTATTGATTATCCTAGCCAAAACAACGCATAATACAAAAATGCATCAGCTATGCTGCAGGTGGAACTGTACTGGATGTTAGGCAACATTTTAAATATTAGATTAAAGGCATTTTCTGCACTGCAGCCCTGACCTTTTTGAGACATCATATGGCAGTGATGTTATCCAGCGTCTGTTGGATCAGACATTAAAAGGAGATGCCAGATTCCTGGTATAAGGTCTGTGTGATATCTGATTTCTACGATTTGTACTGATGTGAGAATAGCAAAGGCAATATTTTGGTGAATTCACAGCTAGCAAGTGATTCTGTATCCTGACCCCTGCATGCTTTTGCACAGGTATGACCCTCGCTTAAACCAAAGCCTATGCAAGCATCTCCTGCCTTGTGCTGCATTGTGAGTGCTTCGGACAAGGTCCCAACCTGATTCACCTGACATTTTCCAGAGTTCATGTGAAGCGGTGTGTTGCAGTTCCCTGAGTGAAAAATGTCTAGGGTGGCATGTCTGCTAATGTGACAAAGCAATAGCCAGTGATCTGCAAGGCAGCTGTAGTGACTGAGACCAGATGGAGTGGGAGACAGACTGAGAGAGTTGTGGAGAGAAAGACAGATGACAAAATCAAGAGAAAAAGAAAACGAGATAAGAATGGAAACAAAAAGAGGGCACGAGTGAGAGTTGTAGAGAGCAGGCAGGTTGGAGTGTGCTGGCAAGGCCCCAGTGGAGCCATCGATCCAGGCTGGCCTTACATCAGAGACAGGAAACCTGAGCTGCATGCTTCATCACCTTCCCCACGGAGTCCTCCCTCACTCCTCTCTCTTCTCTTCTAAATCTTTCTCCGCAGCCACCTTCTCTCCTCAGCTCTCCTGCACAGCTTACTAGTGAGTACACTGCTCCATTTTTACAGCCTCTCCTCTCCTCTCCTCTCCTCTCCTCTCCTCTCCTCTCCTCTCCTCTCCTCTCCTCTCCTACATGCTGCTGTCAATTCATCATCTACGGCTGAGACTAGCTGCACCCGACACTAAGTGCACATAGCTATCCATCCACAACCACTCATTCATTATATTCCATGTGCATGTGTATGCGTGCACTTGTGTCATTCATTGTGTACACATGCATGCACACCAGTGTGTAAATAATGCACAGCT